>APFE031203404.1:590031-625708 GCA_000404065.3 Pinus taeda | reverse complement strand
AATAAATATATTTAATTCTAAAAAAACAAATCAATAATTTTTAAAGTTTAAAAATTGTTTTTGTTTGTCTAAGACTTCCTCTTTCTCAAATGTAAGGAAACAGGTTAACAGTGCAAGACCCAAAGGCAGCTAGAGGAGTGAATGCCTGCCCCTTTATGGACCACTAGCAGGGTCATTCCAGGTGGCATGATTTTCCTTGAAAAATGATAATGAGTTAACTTGCATTGGTAGATAGCTGTGAGAGATACTTGTTCTCACTACTAGTTTGACAACTAAATTATAATAATTTTTCCCACTAAAAAAAAAAAATCATAATAATGCCTACCATTCAACTGTATTTACTACAACAACAACAACAAATAGTACAGCAACCCTTTTCTTGTATTGACTCATCATATTTATTTATTTATTAGCTTTTTTCAAATCAAAATATTTGGTATGACCTTCGAACTCTATAAAATAATGTACTCTTTAATCAAATTATCTTTTTTTCGGACTTGGCCTCTTATTTCTTCTTCCTTCATGAGCCTATCTTTTTTTTGACTAGGCCTCTTGTTTCTCCATGAGCCTATCAGTTATGATTATCTCCCTTCAATTAGAAGGTCTCCTCAATAGGACATGTATTGCGTTGATCGTCATGTTGAACTACAGAAAATGCACAAATACAAAGAGAAAGAGAAAATGAGTTGTGTGATATTTTATACATTTATGTTTTTTAGTAATAATAATAATGTAATTAATTTTTAGTTATGGTCAACCCAGATATTAATTAAATTAGTGTGATGTATGAGATTTTTTTGTTTCTGAAATAAAGGACTCGCCTCCACACAACAATACAGAAGTGTACATACTCTGCCTCTCTCTAAATTTGAACTTGTAACCTCTTGTAAAGAAGCACATGTTTTAACCATTAAACCAACTCAGCAATACTCTAGATTTTGTTTTATTCAACTACTAGAAGTTAGATTTTGGTAGCGAGGAAATCAGTGGCGTGGGTGTCGAGAGGTCGAGCGTTCGAGCTGCTGGAGGGAATGTTAATTTTATCGTTCACTGTTGTTTTGAGGCCATGATGTTGCTAAAGTTCGAATTTCTGATCTGAACATTTTGAGGCCATGATGTTGGCCCTACATAGCAATTCATCATCATTGAATTAAATGGTTGATCGTCTGTATAAGCTAGCCCCTCCAAAACTGGTTAGATCCTCCATTGAGATTAGAGTTCAGGTCAAGGTGGAAACCTCATGTCTTTTATTTGAAGCACAAGGAGATGGGCGGATTTCACACTACATTTATTCACCGGTATACTATAGTAGTGTTGAGGGTTTGGGGTAGTAGTAGATAGCGTCCGTCGATGGTATCAGCGTCATTGGATTCATTCTTCAAGTGCTTACAAATCAAGGAAAGAGAAACAAACAATTGATTCCAAGAGGATTTAAGTAACCAAGAGTTGTTGGGAGGCGGTGTCTGCCGAGAACATGGAAAACGCTTAGAAGAGACAAGGCATAAAGAGTAGAGATGCCTATAATGTTGCTATAGAAAAATTGCTGCAAGGGAAAGGGAAAGAAACTACTGCCAATACTAAAAATGGTAAAAATGTTAAAAATGACAAGGAAATCTCAGATTTTGTGTAAACAAATCATTTGGGTAAAGTCAAAATTGCTTCAATAGACAAAACAGGAAAGTGGATTTGGGTAAATGCAAAGCAATATGAGGGAATTTTAAGGCATAGGTTTTCTCGCCTTAAATGTGGACAAATGAGAAGAAAATCAATCCAGAGAAAGAAAATAAATAAAAGAAACAAAAATAAAGAATCAATCATTTACAGTGCCACATCTACACCTCTTACTTGGTCATCAGATCTATATGTCCAAGAACTAATGAAGGCCAGGACAAAACTGGAGATTTTGGAAGCCAAAGAACAGGAAAGGGACCACAAAATTTCAGAGATCACAGTTGCAAACCGATGTCTAATGGAAGGTAATAGAAATTTAAAAGAATGGGTAACAATGTTACAAGAGGCTCTAGAGATAGGAAAACAAGAATGGAAAAGAATGAAGATAGTGTGGGAAAGCATGAAAGAATTAATAACAGCAAACAGGGATGTGATAATTTCTAAACAAACTCAAGTAGATATAAAAGTATCTCAACAAACAGACATTTCCAAAGAGAAGGCAAAAAAGAATAGTGGGAAAGATAGTCCAAAAGAAATCAAAGCTGGAGCGAAGACGCTAATGGTTACATAAGGACAGAGGAAGAAGAAGATGCAAGTGCTCGTAGAGCACAAGAAATAGAACACAAAGAAATACAGGACTAGAAAACAATATTTATTGTCAGGGGAATAAGAGATTATGGGAAGAATGAAAGTACTTTCAATTTGACAAGAAACTTTCTAAAAGATAAACTACATTGGAAAGGGAAAATTTGCCAAGCAAGGAGGGTTGGGAGGATATGTGAATAGAGATCTTGACCCATAAAAGTCACCATGGCAAACGTACAATACAAACACCAGCGTTTGGGCAAAAATAAACTCCTGAAAGGCTCACACTTCTTCCTTGATGAAGATTTAACCAAAAAACAACAAGAGGAGAGAAGGGATGAAGTGGAGAAAATTAGAACAGCAAGAAATGAAGGGAAAAGGGCATGGTTGTACAATGGTAAAGCCGTTATCGCAGTGTTTGGGCCTCCAGGAAAAACAGAGCAGCACGCTGGCAGTAAAGAAAAAACAGAGAATTCAATAATAGGGATGAAAACAACAAAAGTAGCATGGACAAAAAGGGGTGAAGGCTCAAATTTGAGTCTTATGTGCCAAACTGCGTAGCAGTGAAATCCTACCTAGGTCTACCTAAGTTTAGTTTGTTGGAATTGTAGAGGTTACCCTTGGAGGAGGGGACTTGTGTTAGGGCCTATTGTGGAAGGTAGAGACATAATTTGTCTCATGGAAACTCATGAGCATGATGGTTGCAAAACTCTTGTGTTTGACAGTTATTTGAAATTGGTTGTTTGGAACAAGGTAGCAGTGAAAGAAAAAGAAGGTCGTAACATTCAGTTAATTAAATAAGATGCAAATAAACAATATTTATGGTTGAAAATATCAGAGAATGAGAATCACATAAGAATTGCAGCATGCTATTTTGTCCCTCAAGTCTCAAAAACTTACAAAAATAAGGGGCTTGACAGCAAGGATCTGTATGCAACTTTAAAACAAGATATTGTAGTGTACTCTCAGCAAGGAGAAGTTTTTTTAGTGGGAGATTTCAATGCTAGAACAACAAATAATCAAGATAGAATTCTTTGTTGCAAAGAGGATAACAATCCTATTTAGTTCATTGAAGAGGAGAATCCCCAATAGGTGAGGTGTTCAAAAGATGACAAAGTTAGCAATCATTTTGGAGAGGAGTTGTTTACATTGTGTGGGGCTTTCAACTTAATTATTTGCAATGATATAGATAGATGGAAAAGGTTTGGGAACTTCACTTGCAACACATAAAATGGGGCAAGTGTTGTTGACTATGTGATGTGTTCACAAAGCTTGATAGAAAATATAGACGAAGTTAGTATTGGACAACATATTTGGGACTTAAAATCAGACCATGACCCAATTTATATAAGTTATCATGGTTAGAAGACACACAGCATAGGAGGAAAACCCAATGCTCTCAACAATCACTATCAAGAGGCAAAATTCTTCTAACACAAGAAAATTGTACTATCTTCAAGACAATGTTAGAGATATTAATTTAGAAGGGGAAAATTGGTTTCAAAAGCCTCAACAGTCATGAGTTAACAAATATAATTCAAAGTGCACTTGAGAAGTGAAAAAGAGAAAAAAATAGGAAATCATGATCAAATTGTTTTCCTGTAAATGCTTGGTTTGATGAAGAATGCAAAATGGAAAGGAGAATATGAATGTAAATTTATATAAGCAGATACTAAAAAGGAAAAAAGATGAGTTCATGCAAACAAGGAGAGAAGAGTAAATATATTTAAGCAAGAATAATCCAAATATTTTATGGCAGGAACTGCAACCAAGGAAGAAGCAAATTGAAAATAATATTACAACCAATCAATGGTTTGAATATGCAAGGAAACTCTATGAGAAATAATTTGAGGTGAAGGCCCCCCAAGATCAACACAAATTCAAAGCTCTTCATGTTACGGTAGGTGGAGAATGGAATCAAGAAGTTGAAAACGGGAAAGGCAAAGGACTTGGTTGAACTTCAAGAAGAGTATCTAAAATGGCGAATGAATGCTCTTGCACTGCACATCATGGAAATATTCAACAACATCATTCAGCGAGGATTCCCAAGAGACTGGACAATTAGCCTAGAAATTCCCCATTTTAAAAGTGGATACATTAATAATCCACCCAACTATAGAACAATTATGATCAATCCTTTGTTTGCAAAGCTTTTCGACAGCATGGTAGAAGAAAGAATTAGTAAATGGGTAGAAGTAAAAGAAAAGAGGGTAAGAGGACAAGCAGGTTTTAGGTTGAAACATTCTACAGTGGATCATGGTATCACGTTGAGACACATTGTTGAAAAGGTTTGGAAGGACAAGGAAGAAGTATTTTGTTGCTTTGTTGACTTCAAAAAAGCATTTGACGCAGTCCCTAGGGATAAGTTGTGGCGTAGAATGGAAGAACTTGAAATTCATGTGCATTATAAAGTCGTTGTCCATAGACTTTACGAAGAAGTGAAAATCAAAATTAGAACCTCAATAGGTATTTTAGAAAGCTTTAGAAGTGACATTGGAGCCAAGCAAGGTTGACCTCTATCCCCTACTCTTTTTGGTCTATATATTGATAAATTGGAAGAGTGGCTAAATCTGCAAGGTGGAGATGGTGTTTGGTTGGGGGATTTTGTGATAAAGCTTCTTTTATATGTTGATGATATTCTATTGATATCTAAATCGGCCCATGGATTGCAAATGCACTTATATGCCCTTGAGAATTTTTGTAGAGCAGTGGGGATGCAAATCAATACTAGCAAGACCAAAATAATGATTTTCTCTAATAAAAGGAAGTAGAGCCAACATACTTTCTTCTTTGAAGGAAACATTCTTGAAGAAGTAAATGAGTACAAGTACCTTGGGATTGATTTCAACAACAAAATCAATTGGGAGGACTGCAGAAAGAAGAGAATTTTAGGATGGCAAAAAGCATTATATGCTCTTCAAAATAGATGTAGAGAGGCAGAGTTATGGGATTGGAAAATGATTAAAGTGCTTTTTGGGCTCCTAGTTTGTCCAATGACGCTATATGGGTGTGAATAGTGGGCTAGCGGCACTCCTGTCTCAAAATGGAAACAAATTGAGAAAATCCAAAAACGCTTGATCATGAGCAAGTTCAAAATAAAAAGTTCAATACTTTATGAGATAATGTTGAGTGAAACAAGAGCAACTCCCATTGAAGCAATTGCTATGCTACGGCTCATAAGATATCTAAAACAAATTGAGAAAATGAGAGTAGGTAGATGGCCTAATGTTATCTTCAATGAAGGCATAAGTGAAAGAAAGAAAACATGGATGAAAAAAAATTACGCATGGATGCAAAAATGGAATATATACCTCAATGCCTATCCCACAAGTAGCAAGGAGCTAAAGGATTTTTTTATGGAGAAGTTCCGTAAAAAGGTATGGGAAAAAGAGTTGGGTAGAAAGAAGAAATATTACATTGAAGAATTCAACCCTACGAGTGATCTACAACAAAAAGAGTTCATTGGAGCTAGCATTTCGTGGAGGGAAAAGGTTCTTATTGCTCAATTAAAGACTACCTCACATCAACTTCTGTGTGAAACAGGATGGTGGAAAAGGCCTAGAGAAGCTTGGGAAGAACGAATGTGCGCATTTTGCACATCTAGGGCTGTGGAATCAGAAAAACATTTCATTTTGGAATGTGATGCATTCAAAGACATTAGAGAATATTATGAGAACATGTTAGCATCAGTTCCTTAGCATTGTCTTTTTAGCAAGGGGATTGTTGGAAGGTTGAGCCAACTCATCATCAATTTGAATCAAAAAATGATTGAATTGCAAAAAGCGAAAAACAGGGAACTAATGGTCTCATAGACTATTTTTAGTCTCGTGGACCTTAAAATATCATTTCATTTCATTTTTAAGCAATTGTAGTAGCACAAATTGGATCACCTAATTGATCCACACAGCAATACGGAGGTGTACATACTCCGCCCCCTCTAAATTTGAACTTGTAACCTCTTGTAAAGAAGCACATGCTTTTAACCATTAAGACAACTCAGCTATACTCTGGATTTTGTTTTATTCAACTACTAGCAGTTAGATTGTCAATCTCTACTAACCATTAATATCAAAATTAGATTCATTGATTTTATTAAGAGATTGTAGTAGCACAAATTGGGTCACCGAATTGATTTTATTTTCAGGTTACTAGTCTCACAGACTATACACAATGACAAGAAAGCCGAAGTCATAACAGAATAGTGTATTTATGTTTAGGATTAAATAGTTGATTTAGAAACCAGAGTTAAATAATTTATTGGTTAAAATTATATATGTGATATGACGGGTTTGGAAAACATTTATTCATGATATCACAATGAAAGAAAATACGGAACAGAATTAAAGCGATGAAGTCACTTTATAATGAATTATTAATCAAGACTTAGAACAAAAGTTAGTAGGAAGACCGGTTAATTCTTGGAGAAACCTTGACAAGGTTAGTTGGAAATGAACTGGATTAAGGGGGATCATCCCATGGTGTTCGCATGGTTCGTGCACCAAGAGTAATTGACTCGCAGGAAGACCAGTTAATTCTTAGAGAAATCTTGACAAGGTTAGTTAGAAATGAACTAGATTAAGAAGGATCATCCCATAGTATTTGTACAATTCCTACACCAAGGGTAAGTGACTCTAATTATAACTCTTACTGGGATAACCCAGATTGGGATTTTATTTCTGTTAAAATTGGAAACTAGAGCCAAACTCCATGTGGGTCATCTTATTTATGGCAGCTGATATTTTTCTTGGATCCCTCTCATTGAGAGGTGTAGGAAATATCTAAATATCATCCTATTTTGATAAGTATTCATGGATATATGAATTTATTTGTGTTATGGGACAATTCGTCAAGGTCGGCCAGCGACCAAATAACCCCCATGTGTGCCCAACGTTTTAGTATAAAAGGAGGTGACTTGATTCTCATTTGTGCATACACTTCACTCTTGATTTCTCTCCACTTGTTTTGGGTTTTAGTGGAAGTGAAGTCTAAGAGTAGGAAGCCCTAAACGCAAGTCTAGAAGGAGACCTTATTTGTAGTAAAAGAAGGATGCCCTAGCTGCAGGTCTTGTAAAGGTTTGGTCGCAGTTCAAAGGGAGATCTAGCACAGTGAAGGAGGCCTAACAGATGTCCCTAAATGCAGTGTTATCATACCCTAGATGCCCTAATCTATATGTTTTTTGAGACAACCCTTAGACACTGGAAAAGAGATACCCTAACCACAGTAAAGAGGCTCCCTAACTCACTGTCTAAAGGATGCCCTTACTAGCAAAGAATATAGGGACAACGTGGGTGTCTTATGGTTGTTGGAGCCCTTGGTGACTGCGTGGAGGGTTGTTCTATGCTACAGCCAAACCAAGTTTGAAGAAGGAAGCACGCATGTCTGTGAGGGCAGAAAGAGGTAAGGTATGATTGTTTTGGAGGGTTGTTAGGGTGTCGTAGAGATCTGTGGTAGGCTGTAGGCCTAGCCACTCCAAAACAGGGCTGCATGTAGGCTTGAGAGGTTGTCATATGCCCAGAACAGCAACATATTGAGGCAGCACTTTACCTTGACTAGGTCGCAGTTATTTGGAGGTTGTTTGTGTGGGTTAATAAGGATTGTTGCAACATGCTCATGCCCTAACTAGGAATAGCAGTATTGCAGCAGCGTGTTGGTTCAAAGTTTTGATGCAATCAACCCTAATGCTATATAGACTTGGAGCAGCATAGAAGGATGTATAGTTCACATAGAAGCATCTATGGGTACATGTTGTACAATGCATCATAGTGCACATAGGAGCAACAATGCATAGCATGATGTACAGTGCAGCATATGATGGTGCAACATGGTGTAGATTAGTGTTGTTGGACATTGGAGCAACAATGGGACAACATAGTAATGATGCACATATAGCGATAGCGAGAATGCATACAACAGCAGGATGATGAGGTATTGTAGCAATAGGATGATGCGGTATTGCAGCGTGCACTTGGGTGTAGCATAGTGCAATTAAGAGCCCAGCATAGTGCAGCAGTACAGTGATGGGTAGAGTCATGATTAGTGAAGCATGATGAGATGCAACATAGTGATAATGGGTGTAGCATGGTGCAGCATAGTGAGGTGCAGCATGATGATGAAGTGCAGCGCAATGATAGGTGCAGCATGGTGATGGATTCACCTTGGAGAATCAGTTGAAGCAGCATGTCTTCAACTGAGTTCAGCTACCTCATGTATCATCTTCTTAGAGATGATTTATGCTCTTATTTAGATATGTCAAAGTGTTGAATTTTGTTGTATATGTGTTATCTCTCTCTCTTTCTCTCTCTGATAAACTATTGAAGAACATATAAGAAGAATTGATCAAGGGTTTCCCCACATTGGGGTTTGTCCCTAGCTAGCGCCACATCTTGTGTCCTCTTGTCCTGGCTTGTCTTCTGCAATTTATGTTTATGTTCTATCCTCAATTTACTATTATGCTGATGTGATTGCTAACCTAGAAAAGATATTGAGCTAACTGTGAAAATTGAAATAAATTGCTCTATGCATAGAACATACCTAAATTAACATGGTATTAGAGGTGAGGTGAAGACAAAGCCCAGGCAATAATGAAAGAGAAATCACTGAAGGCAGTTGGGAAAGGAAAAAAAGGCTCAATGGATTCCTCATCCCTCTTCAAATTCACCAAGGGTGAAGTCGAAGCAAAGAATATTATCAGAATGGCGCAGCGGAAGCTTTTGATGCCCTACCTAAATATCACTTCAATGGGAAGTCAGGATCTAAGGAAAGGCAGATGCCTTGTTTGTAATAAGTTCGGCCATTATGCAAAGGAGTGTCTGAATAGTAGGGACACATCACTTGATGATAACAATCATTCCAAGGATCTTCAATGATCGGAGGAATGATAGGTAATACAGGTCATCAAGGAAATAACCGACTCTTCAAAGAAAGCAAGGAACCCCAGGTATGAAGAATCAAATGTTGTTTCTGATAAGATAAAGAAGCATTATCTTATATTGGCCCTCTCCTCCAAACTCTTTGGGAATCTGGCTTATTGATTGTAGTAATTCAAGGCACTTCATCGGATAGAAGGGTGCTCTCTCTAAATTGGTAGAGATGGAAAAAATCGTGGAATTATACTTGGAGTCAATGCCACCTATCCCAGAAAGGGTGTAGGGAATGTTACCCCTCAATTGAATGAGGATAACTTGATTCATTTACAAGAAAATATTTTATGTACTTGATCACAAGAAGAATCTGGTGTCCATTTCAACAATGGAAATCAAAGGTTTCAGGGTGGCATTCATCAATGGAAAGGTACGTGTTTGAAAATAGAATTTTCAAAGATGCTTTTACTCATGGGTTTAGGGTTGGCATTTTGGATCAAGTTGCAGGAAGTCCATTGGGGACCATGTCAATTGACACATCTCATCTATAGCAACAGAGTTCTACTTATTATGGGGCCCTACCCAATGTGAGTCAGATGGTTACAAGGATGCCTGAATTCAAGAAGAGCATGAAGGTACATGCATGAGATGTACCAAAGAAAAAGCTTATAAGGAGACCATTCCACTCATGTAGCAAGTCCACAGGTTTGGTGTAGTGTTGTTTTAATCAACCTTAATTGACTCAAAGTGCAACATTAATTGTCACCCTAGGGTAGGTCTTGTTGTTTCAATGGAGTTCACACTGTCTGTGCCGATACACTCTAGCCAAGCATAAGAAAATGCAAAAAAACTGTAAAAGATGTCGCTGATCTAAATTGTTGAATCAAACCATGCGTGTAGATACAAAAACACTTTACAAAATTAAATCACAACTCACGGCTATTGAAGTAAAGGCATGCCACACAACAACTAACATTTATTCTAGCTAGTTACTATTACTTTGTGTAACAGCATAAGATAAATAGAAACAACAGCGAATGCAATCCACAATTTGTACAACAACAACGAGAAACCATAAATCAATGAACTAAACTAAAATGTACACTACCTAATCACTGGGATCCCTACCAAAGAGGAGGGCCCTTCCTTCTCAGGGGGGCGCAGAAAGAACACAAAAAGTGATTAACAAATCAGTTGGAAAGTAACAACATCACCATGCCAATTGATATTGAATAAGTTCAGGATTAGAGAAACAAAGTAACGGTACTCTTCTATATGTCGTCTGCTAATACATAAAAGTTAGAGTCTTTTATAAATATTAAAACCCAAAAATTAGAAAGCAGATCAGTCATGAGAATCTCTCGATTCTCATGTTGATCAAAAATAAAGAAGTTACAACTTATTACTAAATAAATATACATCGGTTGCAACTGCTTGAGTCTTGTTGCTTCAAAAATAAACAATCCTACTGCCGGCAGTTGTTATGTGGAATAGTACCCACATTTCCAGCGTTGATGCAACAACATTGAGCAAATGGTGGTTCGGGATGACGTGACATAACTAATGACAGCGTTGTTCATGTGACAGTGGATCCACGCAAGGTGTAACAACATCTGGTGTGTAACAGCAACCTGTAACATCATCCAATGTGTAACAACAATCTGTAACAGCAGCAATCTGTAACATCATCCAATGTGTAACAGCAATCTGTAACAGCACCTAGTATATAGCATCAGTCTGTAACAACACTCAAGGTGTAACAGCAAACCGTTCTACCCTTTCCTGCAGTTAATCCCTACTACATGTCTACTTCATAGCTTCATTCGCGCGAGCCAACCCCTAAAAAAGATGAACTTCCCAAAATACTCCTTCAATGCTCTCCCAGTTAGCCACAAAAAGAAATAAAGCCTCATATTATTCGGTAAAATACAACAAAGTAACATGATAGTAAAATGGATTAGAAAGGTAAGAAAACAGAGAGTTTGGTCATATAAGGGCACAGGCTTGGAGGATAGAAAGGTCAAAACAGGGGAAAGAATGTGCAGAAAATAGGTAAAAAACCACACCCAACATCTTCCCCCAACTGAAGCAACTGCATGTCCCCATGCAAAATCTCAGTTCCTTCCACTGTGCCCTTGGTGGAAATCTATGAAATTGTAGGCACCAGCGGTATCATTTCCCAGAGCTCTGAATCCTTGATCAGCCATTAACTCACGTGGCCAAGATTCCTCTTCATAATCACATAATCGATAATTGGGCTGATACTCCTCCAATGGCAACCAGATCAAAGGGAAGTTGAACCTCAGGCCAATCCAGAACGCCCCCAGTGTCAGTGCAATCTGAACATATTCTAGCACCCGTGTAACAGTAGCCACAAAATTCTTGTATTCAAAGGGGTCTCCTTCCTGCAATTCTGCACTACAAGCCTGAGTGCGCTTGAGACATCTGACTAGCACTTGGCTTCTCATGTTTGCAAACAAGTTGAGTCAAATCCTCACGATTCTCCTCCTATAAATGGCTGATTGATCTCTGATTTCTGGATTTCTCAGGAACCGTCTAAACTCTTGCCAGAGTTCGTAAGCCATTCCTCGTTCAACTCTGACCCACAATGTTGTCTTTTCCTTATTGGTCTCTATTGTTTTCTTGGCCAGTTGCCACTCACTCTGATTCCTCATAAATGAGAGGAATGCCTGCAACTGCAAGTCTCCCATGAAAGAAAGGACACTCACCACCATCCTCGTGCTCACATGTTTGCACATCATATTGTGCAAGAACATCTCGCACAACAAATTCTGATCATCAAAATCACAGGAACAGAAAATTTCCAAAAAGTGCGGGTTAAAGAACCCATATAGGACTTATTCTCATAAACTGCCCTTAACTGGAATAAGTAGTAACGTTCCCACAGGAACACAGGGTATGACGGGGACGCCCGCCTGCATGCTAGTAGGTTTAGAGCAAGGTCATGGTGTTTGGTCTTATCAAATGTCAGGTCGGAGACCTCCTGATGCAACTGATGCAATTGTTCATCCTTTTTCTTCATAATTTCTTTATGCCTTCATGCCTCCTCTTCTCCTTCCCATTCTTCTTTTAACCATTTTTCTCTCAGGGAATCCATCATTCTCTTATGTGTCTTGAGTGGAATCACTCCCTCCCACAGAGAGAGTGTCAGTTGCTTCCATTTTTGCAGCTCTGCCAATAACAACAATTTCTCAGAACACCATCCTTCAACAGGGCCCGGTGTTCCCCTACATGCATCATCAATTAAAGGTGTAGCAGCCTCCTGAGGGAAAAATTGTCCCACCTCGGCTGTTGGTTCTTGTGTAACAACAACTTCATCAGTGGGTTTTATCACAGTTTCTTTATTTTCCTGGCCAACTTCCATTTTTATTGTTGGTTCTTGTGTGGCAGTAGTAATATCCACAGGCTTCTGTTCATTGTTTTCCTTCGGACCGGCTTCGGTCTCTGTTGTTGGTTCTTGTGTAACAGCAACAAAGACCATCGACTCATGGATATTATCTTTCTCTTCTTCCTCTTGGCTGATTTCCTCCTCCACTGTTGTTCCTTGTGAAACAACAATGTCAGCCAAGAGTTCCTGTGTATCCATTGCTTGATCACTCTCTGTGGATTGTGTTGTCACGGTTACTAGTTCTTGTGTATCAACAACGTCCTCAACAGGTTCTGGTGTAACGGCTTCCCATTTTTCAATTTGAATTCCCCTCGAGGTAGCGTCTGTTGCACACACTTTGAATCCAACTTCCACTAGCTTCTCAGCACCGATTACGCACAGAGTGCCCGGGATTTCTCCCCTTTTGGCCTTGTCCATGTCCTCTGTCAAAGTATCCATCCATAGGGCTCTTGGCTTTGCCTTTCCTACTGCTAGTTGTTCCCTCAATTCTTTAATTTATTTTTCTAAAATTTCAATTTTTGACAGCAAAGACTGGGTTTCGCTCTTAGCAAGTGAAGGAGGTTTTTGTGGCTGAGCTTGCTCCTCGTCCTTTTGCTCAATACTTCTTTGTCCTTTCTCGACATGGATGGGGACTCTGGGTGCCCGCTAACCCTTATTCTCTGCTTCGGCCTTCTATCGCCAATCATTTTATCAACCGACTTCTTGCTGACCCTCACTATCGAGGACTGGGGTTGCTCCTTTGTTACCTCTAGAGTTTCCCCAGTCGTCTCTGTTTTCCTTCTGCGAGTGGTCTTGCACCTTTTCCACATGAACTTTTCCCAATTCTTGCCCTATCGGCTCAAGGCATCTAGCACAATGAGTTTAATAAGGCCATGGTTCGTAACACACGAGTCTGGATGTGTAGTCGTTTTCACAGCTGCAACCATGTGCCTAATATTGCCCAACAAGAAATAAGGAAGGTTGATCAGCCACTGATGGCGGAGATGGTTCGGCAATGGGAAATGGTAATTAAACATAATTGTTGCCCTTCACTCACAAGTAATTTACTTAATGAGGAAGAGAGCAACATCTGCCCATGGTTGGGGGAGTGACAGCCTATCAATTACCCTTCCTTTCTTAACCAACGACTTGCTTTCCTAAAGAAAATCCCTTTTCAGTGAGGGGTCATTAACCTTCCTAATAAACCATCTCTTCCCTTCTGTTGGCAATCTTGTTACTCTAGCAATAACTTCTTCCATGACCTCCAATTTCAATCCTCTGACTTTCGTCTGGTTTCTTTCCAAGTTCTTTGCGAATTCCATGGCCACACCATTGTCCGATCCTTCCAATCTCTGGAAGAATTCGAACCAACCTGCATCTTTGAAAACCTTGCATGCTTCAGAGCAACCTTTTAGGGCTTTTGTAGACCCTACCTCATGCCGTATTGCTGCTCCTCCCATTGCCTATGCAATTCAGTGTTGTTTCACCTATTTATCCTTCCCTCTGGCACACACTCTAGCCGTTTCAGCCTGTACTTCTATCTTCCTCTTCTTCGAACACTCTAAATGGGGATTTAGTGCTTTCAGCAGGGGTAAATGGTAGGGTGGCAGGGTGGCGCAGGTGAAGATTTTGGATTAAGATTTGGCACGCATGGTTCGTACTACTCAATGAATTTTTCCTTAATGGTGAGTCATGGGCAGGTCGTGTCAATGGTGCCCTTACCCTTTTTGGTATGATTCGACATTAAGCAACAATAACTACTAGGTCACATACCTTAATTGCTGGATTTTTTAAATAATTACAAATCATGCAACGGTCATGTCACGATGTGATTCGTTCCCCCTTAGCTTGATTATGACAGCCGTCCTCGACTGTCAGTAGTCATGTTAAGTTGCCATAATTACAAAATAAAACGAATTCAATATTACCCTTTTGATGACATACCTGGGTGATGTGGGACGAAGTAATGGGCGACGCGACATCAAATCATCCTTGGGCAGTGAAACGAACGAACTGAAATCTGATGACGAGGCTCACGGTGATGTTTTTGTTGTTTATTACAAATAGAATATCTTGTTTTATTCCTGAAAAGTCATTGGTTGTTACAGGTGTAACAACCAAGATGACTGATATATATTAATTTAATTTCTTCACAAAAATATAGAACAAAAGATCGTGTAACAGCACTTATCGCATGATATACTTTGGAATAACAAATGTTGTTACAAAGGGTGTAACATTCGCCACCAGGTGATTTTCAACTGCTACAAAAGTGTATGTCTATGCCTGAGAAAGGTTTTCATAGCCAGATTATTGTTATTATTATTATTATTATTTTATTTATTTTTGACAGTGTAACGGTCACCACCAAGTGGTTTTCAGTTGTTACACTTATTGGAAAAAAAATAAAAAAAAATTAAGCACAAGGGGGTTTTCCCATGTTCCCGTAATCTGTAGATCCGAATTTGTGACAATGTTGACAAATGAATCCTTCGAGGTGAATTTGTGATACAACAAAGACGGTGCCCATTTGCAAGTAATGGTGTGCTTGCACTATCAACGGTTACCAAATTTATAGTCCCATTGTCAAAGACTGCATCTACTTCATAAGGACCTAGCCATCTGGTGCAGAGCTAACCCTTAAAGTCTTTAAACCTTGAGTCATATAAGAGAGCCCAATCTCCTTTCTAGAACTGCTTCTTCTTTGTAAATATGTCATGCCACTTAGCTCTCTACTGTTGGATAATCTCTGTTTGCTGGATAGCATCCAACTGTTTCTCCTCCAATTCATTGAGTTGGTTCAATCTCTGTTTTTGTGTTGTAGCCAAATCCAAATTGACCTGCAATGTTGTCCTCAGTGTTTTGATTCCAAATTCAATGGGGAATAAAGGGTTCTTGCCATACACAAGTTCATATGGTGAGAATCCAGTGGTATTCCTCCATGTAGTCTTGTATGCCCATAACACTTCTGGAAGTTTGTCAGCCCAATTTCTTCGATGACTAGCCACAGTCTTAGTAAAGATTCCCTCAATGAATTTATTAGTGCTTTCTACCTAGCCATTCGCCTGTGGATGGCAAGGCGTTGCGATTCTGTGATGGATTTTATATTTTTCGACCAACTCCCAGATCTTATGAGATGTGAACTGCGGTCCTCCATCTGTGACTATCTCTCTAGTTATGCCAAACTGGACAAAGATGTCTTCAAATAGAAAGTCTGGACAGCTTGCTCCGTGGCTCTAGTTAGTGCCTTCGCCTCGACCCATTTCGTAACATAGTACAGACCAAGATGTAGGATTTCTATTTAGATGAAGGATTGATTGGTCCTACAAAATCGAGAGCCCACTTCTAAAAAGGTTCTATGATGATCTGGGGCTGTAACGGAATCTCATATTATCGCGGTGGTTGGCCCATCCTTTGACAACTATCACATCCCTTTACAAATTTCTTGGCATCTTGAAATATTGTCGGCCATTCGTACCCTGTTGAAAGGACTTTGTATCCTGTCTATTTGTCTACAAAGTGTCCTCCGCAAGGTTCCTCATGGCAGGGTTTGAGGATATCAAAGACCTTGTCCTCTCTAACACAACGTCTAATTTTGAAATCAGGTGAAGCGTGATAGAGGTTCCCATCTATCTAGGTCTATGTAGCACTTTGTTGTATGATTTTCTTTTTCTCCTTGGAGGACAAATACTGGGGAAACTTCCCTTGCAACAAGATAATTGGCTATATCTGTATACCAAAGTGAGTCAGTAGAAATACAAAAAGATATTCATCGGGGAAAGAATCTTCAATAGGAGTGCAGTTGCCATCAATAGTTACCCTAGAAAGAAAGTTAGCTACTACATTGTCTTTTCCAGGCTTATCTACAATAGTGATATCAAATTCTTGTAAGAGCAATTACCATCGTGTAATTCTACCATTTGTAATTGGCTTATTCATTAAAAAACGAATGGCATAATGGTCAGTGTGTACAAATACTTGATATCCGGTGATGTAATGCCGGAATTTATTGATGGCATGCACGACTGCTAAGAACTCTTTCTCGATCACCGTGTAGTTGAGCTCAGCTGGAGTTAGATTTTTAATTATGTAATAAATAGTGTAAGGTTTCTTATCCTCCAGCTGGCCAAAAATAGCACCTACAGCAATATCCGATGCATTTGTAGCTATGTGAAACAACAGTTCCCAATTAGGTCCTCGCAAGACTGGAGCTGCTGATACACAACATTTCAGCTTTAAGAAGGCATGCTCACAATTCCATGTCCACAAGAAATCAACATCCTTCATGAGCAGGGAAAATAATGGCGATGCAATTCTTGAAAAAATTTCTATAAATCTTCTATAATACCCGGCATGCCCCAAGAAACTATGTACCTCTTTCTGCGTTTTGGGTGTTGGAATTCTTAGAATTACCTCTATTTTTGCAAGGACTACCTTGATTCTGTCAGCAGAAATGTAATGTCCAAGCACGATCCCTTAAGTCAACATCATGTGACATTTCTTTGTGCTCAAGTCAACATTAGTCTATACACATCGCTCTAGCACTTTTTCCAGATTGACTAACGCTATTTCAAAAGCATCTCCATAAGGTGTGAAATCATCCATGAAGATTTCCAGACAATCATTCAATAAGTCAGAAAAAATTCCCAGTATTGCCCTTTAAAAGGTTGTTGGCGCATTACAGCGCCCAAAAGGTAGCACTTTGTATGCGTAGGTTCCCCATGGAAAAATAAAGGTCGTTTTATCCTGGTCTACTGGGGCAATCTGTATCTGATTGTAGCCACTAAATCCATCCAAAAATGAAAAGTCTTCTTTCTGGAGAGAGTATCAAGGACCTGATCTATAAATGGTAATGGAAAATGGTCCTTCTGAGTGGCCTTGTTGAGTTCTCTATAATCAACACAGACTCTCCACTTGCCATTCTTTCTAGGTAAGATGACAAGCGGTGACACCCACTGACTGTCAAATATTAGATAAATAAAATTAGCACTTAGGAGTTTCTATAGTTCTTCTTTCACCACTTCCTTTAGTGCAGGGTTCATGCGGCGCTGTGGCTATCTAACCGGTTTGCAACGATCCTTCAAATAAATACGGTGAGTGCATAGGTTAGGGTGGATCCCTTCCATATCTATATAATCCCATGCAAATGCATTTTTATACTTCTGTAACAACTGTTGATTCTGTTCAGCAGTCAAATTGGGATTAACATTCAAAAATTTTCCAGATTCAATCTCAATTGGGCTACTAGCAATATTTGGAGTAGTTCTCATTTGTTCAAAATCTATATCTTCCACCTATTCCTCCACATTTGCATTTTTAACAGAAGCAACGGAAAGTGAATTACTAATCAAACCATTAATAACATCATCTTCTGTCTCGTCTTTGAAATATTGGGTTTTCCCCAGAATGAGGACTGGTAGGGAAAGATCTGACTCAGGCTCAAACTCATCCCACCAAGGGTTGTACACATCCACTTTTGGTTTTGGGGGATAAAGATTAAGGTTCTAGGTTGCCTAGCCATCTAAGATCACCATGGATCTTGTCCTGCAGCCTATGAATGCATCTGCAGTGGTCAGCCAAGGTCTCCCTAAGATCAAAGGATGCCCCACCCCTAAATTGGATTTGAGTTGTAGAATAAGGAAATCAGCCAGGTATCTCTAGGAAGCTATTGTAATCACTATATCTTCTAACATCCCCTCAGGTTTAACACGGGACCTGTCTGCCAATTCCAACACAATAGTAGTGTGTCTGAGTCCTTGTAGCCTGAGAGCAATAAAGAGATCTTTCGTCATTACATTAATGGCAGCCCCAAGATCAATCAATGCATTGGCTATGGGCCGGTCATCAATGTAGACGGTGACTGTGGAATTTCCTAGATCATGGTACTTAGTAAGGAGAGGTTGAGCAGACATTAATTCGGATAACTTTTCCATCACATGTATGGTCGCAGGGTCTTTAGGCTTCCTCCCAGGCTTCATGATGCACAAATCTCTCACTATCTTGGCATAGATGGGCACTTCTTTAAGGGCTTGCAGCAAGGGAATTCATACATACAAATTTTGCAACTCCCTAAGGAAATCAGATTCAGGCTGTGAAGTCATCATAGGTTCATCCAGTCTCTGAAAGTATGGGGGGTCCTACGTAACAACAGTGGAATCTGTTGTTACAAGTGTATCAGCCTTCCCCGAATTAGTTGTTACAGATGTAACAGTTCTTCGTGGGTTGGCTATTACAGATGTAATAGCTTCCTCTGTATCAATAGCCGCCTCAAAGCCTTCAGCTTCTCCTCTTGATGGTTCACAGTCCTTTGTAATGATAGGGGAGTGACTGGGGCTAATTACCGTGCCCGATCGCAATTGTATTTCATTAAGTTCCAAGGGGATAATAAAGTAGGTCTGGAAGGTTGTAGGAGTCTCTATGCCCTAAGTTGCTTTATTGTTTGGGTTTGGATTAAGTTGCACAGGTATTGGGGTCGTACAGCTGGTGGAGGAGTAGGAGCTTGGAAAGGAGGTAACTGCAGCTGTTGTTGCATGGGTAGTGCAAGAAGAGCTTAATTCTGAGCATTTCCTCTCTAGTTCTGGTTCCACGGATATGGTTGGGATTGAGGATATTGAATAGGAGGAGATGGAGACCACTGGTTCCAGGGTGAAGGGAACTGAGCTGAAGGAGGGGCAGAATATTGCCATGGATATGGTTGATTATTATATGCAATGTTTCACGAATTGAAAGAGGAAAAGTCTTGAGACATACCTGGAGGTCGTGGTTGCCATGGCCTCCTTGGTGCGATGAAGTAAGAGGACGACACCTCTTCACTTGATTCTCTAAGTACTGCCTTTAGTCTAGGAAGCTCTGGACACTTCTTTGTCGAATGCTCCAGCTCGCAAATATTACACAGGTTGATGCTATTCAATTTGCATTCCCTGTGAAGATGTTTTTCTTGACAAGTCGGACAGAACACGACCAGGGATATATCAGCTTCTGCTTGTGTCTTTTATATCTGTGTTGTTGTTATCTGGGCCGAGAGAGTACTGAGGATATAGGTCTTAAAATTTTCGAACAAATTTCCGATCTCCACCCTGGTTACTCCTCCGCCTGCAAATTTATTTTTGTATACGAACAGAGGCATCCCAAATTGTACTTCTTTCTTTAAATGATCCTCAAGAGCATTGTAGGCAGAGCTTTATAATTTCAGCAAATGGATCTTGTGATATATCCCCTTTTCCTAATAGGTTCAGAGTGTCAAGGAAGTCATCCCTCATTCCTCTAATGAATATGGTCTTCAAGATTTCCGGGTCTAAATCGTTGTGTTTAGACCTCTGCAAATTGTAGTGGAGCCGTTCCACATAATCTTCCAGGCTTTCTTCCTCCTTCTGTGTCATTCTAAATATCTCTTCCCTTAAGTCCCTAGTCCTACAATAGTCCTAGTATTTTGACAAGAACGTCTCCTTCATAGCATTCCACGTTGAAATGGAAGCGGGACCTTAACCCATGAACCATCTCAAGGTTTCTCCTTTTAAGGTAGCAGGAAATAACTTTAGCTTCTGAGCATCTGTTGTATAATCATAACTTCTACATAGGACATCAAACTCAAATAGAAATGTATCTGGATCTTCCACAATCATCCCCTGAAAGGATGGTAAGGATGATAGAGGAATGTTTTTCGTAGGAGCTTCACCTCCGATATTCCTGATTGGGAACTCAAAGGTGGTGGTAGTGGTGTTTGTTTTAGCATTGTTATCATTGTTGTCTCCCATGATGAATTCTTCTAACCCTTCCTATAGTAGACGTTCTTCAAGTTGTGTTTGTGATGGCCCTGCAGACGTGATTAATGCCTCAGATACCACTTGGGTTGGTTGTTTCACCGCACTACCTGTATTCGGATATTGATAAATCAACAAGTGATTTTCTGCCTCAGGTGTCTGGTGTTCCCCCTCGGTTTCCCCTTGACCCTCGGTCCTCAAATTCTGACTACTAACTTCCCCTTCTTGCTCATAAATCAAATCCTTGATATTGAGGTTATGAGAGCTAACCTTAGAACAATACGGTCCCAAGATGGAGGGATTGCAGGTTTCTACTTTCGCTATGGGAGTAACAGCCTTCTGCAACCCTATTTTCCTTTCATTCCTTTGAGAGTTGGACTGTTCTTTTTCTGCCTTGGAGATTAATTCTTGGATAAATGTCTTCCTTCCCAAATCTTCACCCTTCGTTTCTTTTTTACGACCCGTCATTCCTGTGACTTATTAGAGTGAGGGTGATTTCAAGGTCTCTATAAGTCCTACAAATGCACACATGGACCCTATGTGTATTAAATCACACTCTAAATGCCTCAGTCTTCAATAGTGGTGAGCCCACCCAAGTATGTTAGAGTGATGCGCAGGTCCTTACCTCTCGTCTTACCGCCCAGCGACTGAAGCGCTAAAGACACACTAATGAAAGCATCAAAATGTCCTAAGTATCCTAGTGATCACAATGGTGAGCCTGCCCAAGTATGTTTGAGCGATGCGTAGGTTCTTACCTCTCGTCTTACCGTCCAGCGACTGCGGACTATGAGCACTCTATATCAAACAAACAACTTGGTTGACTATATCGTCAACTTGCCATCCCCGACAACGACGCCAAAATGTAATGTTGTTTTAATCAACCTTAATTGAATCAAACTGCGAAATTAACTGTCAACCCAAGGTAGGTCTTGTTGTTTCAATAGAGTTCGCATTGTCTATGCCAATACACTCCAGCCAAGCATAAGAAAATGCAAAAAAACTGTAAAGATGCCGTTGATCTAAATTGTTGAATCAAACCATGCATGTAGATATAAAAACACTCTACAGAATTAAATCACAACTCGCAGTTATTGAAGTAAAGGCGCGCCACACAAGAACTAACATTTATTCCAGTTGGTTACTATTACTCTGTTGATTAACTATATGTAACAGCATAAGATAAATAGAAACAATAGTGAATGCAATCCACGATTTGTACAGCAACAGCAATAAACCATAAATCAATGAACTAAACTGAAATGTACACTACCTAATCACTGCAATCCCTGCCAAAGAGGAGGGCCCTTCCTCCTTAGCATGGCATAGGAAGAACACAAAAAGTGATTAACGAATCAGTTGGAAAGTAACATCACCACCGTGCCAATTGATATTGAACAAGTTCAGGATTACATAAACAGAGTAACGGTACTCTTCCATATGTCGTCTGCTAATACCTAAAAAGTCGAGTCTTTTACAATTATTACAACCCAAAATTAGAAAGCAGATCAGTCATGAGAATCTCTCGATTCTCATGCTGATCAAAAATAAAGAAGTTACAACTTATTACTAAATAAATATACATCGGTTGCAATTGCTTGAGTCTTGTTGCTTCAAAAATAAACAATCCTACGGCCGACAACTGTTATGTGGAATAGTACCCACATTTCCAGCTTCGGTGCAACAACATTGAGCAAATGGTGGTTCGGGATGACGCGGCATAACTGACAACAGCATTGTTGATGTGATGGTGGATCCACGCGAGGTGTAACAACATCCGATGTGCAACAGCATTCAATGTGTAACAACAATCTGTGATAGCACCTAGTATATAGCAGCGGTCTGTAACAACACTCAGGGTGTAACAACAAACTGCTCTACCCTTTCTTGCAGTTAATCCATGCTGCCTGTTTGCTTCATAGCTTCATTCGCGTGAGCCAACACCTGAAAAAGATGAACTTCCCAAAATACTCCTTCAATGCTCTCCCAATTAGTGACCAAAAAGAATAAAGCCTCGTATTATTCGGTAAAATACAGCAAAGTAACATCACAGCAAAATGAATTAAAAAGGTAAGAAAACAGAGAGTTTGGTCATATAAGGGCACAAGCTTGGAGGACAGAAAGGTCAAAACAAGGGAAAGAATGTGCAGAAAATAGGTAAAAAACCACACCCAACATTTGGAACAACCCCAGGGATTTGAGATTCATGATCGGGAATCTCATGTATGCAAGTGGAAGAAAGTCCTCTATGGCTTGAAGTCAAACACCCTAGGCTTAACATGAGAGGATTGATAGCTATCTGATGAAGCTGAGATTCACTAAGAGTGAAGTTGATCCAAAACTTTGTTTGAAGGTTGTGAATGATAGACCTCTCATACTGGCACCTTCTGAGGACGTCCTCTTTCTGACAGGTGCAGACCCTCTCATTTGCAAAAGTACGAAGGAGTTGGATTTCGGATTTGGAATGGTAAACTACAAGTCCGTGACTACCTCAATGGAGCTTAACTTTCAAAAGTTATGTGTTAGTGATGCTGGACCAAATCTGGGAAATGCCTGAGTTTCATAAACTCATTCTAGCATTGATGTTCTTGGTGAACTCCCATCCAGATATATGTTTTGCAGTTAACATGTTGAGCTCATATATGGTTGAGCCTCACTGGATTGGTGCCCAAAATCTTTTGAGATATCTTCAGGGCACAATCTCTCATGGGTTGATATACACTGTCAGAAATGTGATGCTGCATGATTATTCGAATGCTAACTGGGCAAGCAGTGTGGAGTATCGTAAGAGCACTTCTAAGTGTTGGTTCTCCTTGGGTTTTGCTTCGATATCTTGGATGAGCAAGAAGGAAAAGACGATTGTTTTGAGCACCACTGAGAACAAATACATAGCTAAGAGTATGACCTCATGTGAAGCTGCCTGGCTAAGGAAGCTCTTTAGTGAGCTGTTTGCAACATGATGGATACCACTGTGATCTTCTATGACAACTAAAGGGGGATTCGACTGTAGAGGAATCCCGTGTGTTATGATTGCTCCAAGCATATAGACATCAGGTACCACTTTATCTGGGATATGGTACATCGATGAGAAAGAAGGCTCCATCACATTGGGACTAATGTGCAAGTTGCAGACATTCTGTCGAAGCCCCGAGGAAAGGTCAAATTTGTGACTTTTCAGATCGACTTGAAGTCGTTGAGAGACCCTCTTATGAGGGTCCTGTATGATGCATGTATTGAGCTCTGGGAGCTCCGGGGGGCTTGGGGTACTTAGAGCAACAAGCGACCATAGGGTGACTCACCCTCCCCTAGTGGTGCGTTGTGTACAGGGTGAATAGTTCAGCCTTCCCCCGTGATACCCTATGGCGACTTGTGGGCAGGAAGAGTGGTTCTCCTGCCGAGGCATCCTACAAATGCAGTCTGGGACTCATGGGAAGTACCTCTCATTTGGCCAATGAGCAGGGAAATGAGGATAGGGACCATAATAGTACCGATGGATGCATCGTGTATCTATCGTACTCCCTATGCTAGGATGACCGACATTGATCTGGGACCAAATGGAACTGACTTCGGGTCAGTAAGAGTGATATAGTTCACTCTCTCTTGGAACTGATCTGGGATCAGTAAGAGTGGTATGACACACTCTCTTCATATGGGACTGACTTCGGGTCAGTAGAGAATGGTATGAGACATTCTCGATCAATTCTTCTTCTTCATGGTTCAACAAAGCAGAGTAGAGCAAAGCAAAGCAGTGCAGGGCACTAATGGCAGAGATAGTACAATCTGCCAAATGGATCAGCAGATGGAGTTCTCCCTAGTTGAGAGGGAGTGTTAAAGTTGGCAACTAGGACCAAACTCCATGTGAGTCATCTTATTTATGGCAGCTGATATTTTTCTTGGATCTCTCTCATCAAGAGGTGTAGGATTGATCTAAAGATCATCCTATTCCGATACGTATTCATGGAGATATGAATTTATTTGTGTTATGGAACAATTCGTCAAGGTCGGCCAACAACCAAATAACCCCCTTGTGTGCTCAAAGTTTTAGTATAAAAGGAGGTGACTTGATAGTCATTTGTGCACGCACTTCACTCTTGATTTCTCTCCACTTGTTTTGGGTTTTAGTGGAAGAGAAGTCAAAGAGTAGGAAGCCCTAAACACAGGTCTAGAAGGAGACCCTATTTGCAGTGAAAAAGGATGCCCTAGCTGCAGGTCTTATGAAGGTTTGGCCGCAGTTCAAAGGGAGATCTAGCACAGTGAAGGAGGCCTAATAGTTGTCCCTAAATGCAGTCTTATCATACCTTAGATGCCCTAATCTATACGATGTTTGAGACAACCCTTAGACGTTGGAAAAGAGATACCCTAACCGCAGTAAAGAGGCTCCCTAACTCATTGTCTAAAGGATGCCCTAACCAGCAAAGAAGGTAGGGACAACATGGGTGTCTTAGGGTTGTTGGGGCCTCTTGGTGACTGCGTGGAGGGTTGTTCTATGCTATAGCCAAGCCGACTTTGAAGAAGGGCGCATGCAGGTCTGTGAGGGCAGAAAGAGGTAAGGTATGACTGTTTTGGAGGGTTGTTAGGGTGCCGCAGAGATCTGTGGTAGGCCGCAGGCCTAGCCACTCCAAAACAAGGCTGCATGTAGGCTTGAGAGGCTGCCATATGTCGAGAACAACAGCATATGGAGGCAACACTTTACCTTGACTAGGTCACAGTTATTTGGAGGTTGTTTGTGTGGGTTGATAAGGATTGTTGCAGCGTGCTCATGCCCTAACCAGGAACAGTAGTATTGTAGCAACGTGTTGGGTCAAAGTTTTGATGCAGTCAACCCTAATCCTATACAGACTTGGAGTAGCATAGCAAGATGTATAATTCACAGAGGAGCAGTTATGAGTACATGTTGTACAGTGCAGCATAGTGCACATAGGAGCAGTAATGCATAGCATGATGTACAGTGCAGAATATGATGGTGCAACATGGTGTAGATCAGTGTTGCTGGACATTGGAGCAACAATGGGACAGCATGGTAATGATAGACATATAGCAGCAGTGAAAATGCATACAGCAGCCGGATGATGAGGTATTGCAGAAATAGGATGATGAAGTATTGCAGCGTGCATTTGGGTGTAGCATAGTCCAATGAAGAGCTTAGCATAGTGCAACAGTACAGTGATGGGTAGAGTCATGATTAGTGAAGCATGATGAGATGCAGCATAGTGATAATGGGTGCAGCATGGTGCAGCACAGTGAGGTGCGGCGTGATGATGAAGTGCAGCATGGTGATG
The DNA here is from genome assembly GCA_000404065.3 of Pinus taeda. NCBI lineage: Eukaryota > Viridiplantae > Streptophyta > Pinopsida > Pinales > Pinaceae > Pinus > Pinus taeda. The sequence goes on along the minus strand of APFE031203404.1, from coordinate 600,168 downwards.
AAGTCACCTTGGAGAATCAGTTGAAGCAATGTGTCTTCAACTAAGTTCAGCTACCTCATGTATCATCTTTTTAGAAATGATCTATTCTCTTATTTAGATAAGTCAAAGTGTTGACTTTTGTTGTATATGTACTATCTCTCTCTCTTTCTCTACTGAACTATTGAAGAACATATAAGAAGAATTGATCAAGGGTTTCCCCACATTGGGGTTTGTCTCTGGCTAGTGCCACATCTTGTGTCCTCTTGTCTTGGCTTGTCTTCTGCAATTTATGTTTATGTTCTATCTGCGATTTACTGTTATGCTGATGTGATTACTAACCTGGAAAAAATATTGAGCTAACTGTGAAAATTGAAATAAATCGCTCTAAGCATAAAACATACCTAAATTAACAAAATTCCAGATTAAAACTCTACTAATTTGGTGTATGTTGTAATTTGTGAATAATTCCACATGCACAACAATAGTGAGACAGTTTACAAGGCATCACCTGCACCAAAAAATTTCCCAATTTGAAAACTGGATTTGAAGTGCAAGTCCTCAGGTCCTAACATTGCTAGTTTTGGAGTGGACGTCCTCAGCTCCTAACGTTGCTAGCTTCCAAGTCATCCCTTATGGGCCCCTCTCATTGGCTTGTGGTTGCTATTTGTGCGGTGTACATAATAGAAGGCTTGCTTACAAGACAAGGTGATTCAGTGCTTCTTTCTAATTCAGCTTGAGTAGCAAAGGTTATCCCGTGTAGAGGTATTTCAAAAAGGTTGCTGGGGTAGCCAACCCCTCCAGCACAGCCTGCTCCATGCTCAGTTTTTAAAATTCAACCCACAGGTATTCAAGGAGAATACCCATAAGTTTTCAGCATGTTCTTATCCAGTTACAGCAGACAACTCACCCATAGACCACAGTTGTAGAAATTATCAATGGGAGATTCTATTCTTTACAATTTGCATGTAGACGAAGAAGACAATGTTAATCCTAAATTTCTGTTTCTTAAACAAATTGAATATTTTCTATATCCAACAGATGTCATTTGCTAGAAACCGAGGTTGGTGTTTACATCTACAATTTTCTGGTTATAATGCAGAATGAAACTCTCCCTTTAAGGCAGAATCTGTTTACACAGTGATAGCAGGTTTTGCCAGGGAGCAGCTTTTTTCTCGAGTGATTAAAGGATATTGGGCAGAAACTGTAATTATGTACTTCCAGAATGGAATGGAAGAATTCGGTGATTGAGGTTTGGTTGATGAGGGGGAATTTAAATATTGTTTTTTATCCATATTCATTCAGCCCTTTCCTATGACCCAAATTAATAACTATCCTAGAACTAGTTATGAGAGTCATTAAGGACCTGATTATCAAAAGTATCAATCCAAAGCCGACTGTAAGAAACCCCGTACTTCACTGCATCACCAATAACCCCTACAAAAGCAAAATCCCTCCTTGTAAAAATGAAAATAATTGGCATCCCTCACAATTATCTCTTGCCCAATAATCTTTAAAATGACTTTTAGCGCAGTGTGGCAGTCAGCACAGAATTTATTTTTAACTATTCGGATAGGTGATCCATGGTAAGTGCTGATAAGGCCAAAAGCTATAGCCAGCTTCTTGGTATGGTAGAGAAGAATGTGTTCCTTGTTTTCCTCTTCATTGTTCTGTAAACAAAGTTGGTGTGTCTGGCCCATAACCTGCCATCTCCATCAACCCAGCCAATTTCTTCAATGTTGAATAAATCTCCTCTTTGTGGATTTGATCTATCCTTTACCAACGCATGAACTTTGTTTTTGGTCTCTATCCAGCTACATCCATAATCTATTTTCACACCCATCTTTCATCATCTTTCTCACCTTTAGGCTTTGCCACATATACCACCTGTTGGTTACAGCATCAATGTTTGAAAGGAGAACATATGGTGTTGCACCTAGTGCTATCAACTCAAAATGGTGCTCCACACCCCATTTAGTTAATCCAGTATTCCCATGAGTTCAGCATGAACTAAGTAGAGTCCCTCATATGACTGCATCAAGTTTAAAAGGAATTTTATTAATCATATCCTCTGCCTCATCAGATGCCTAGAGTGACCAAAAGTTAAAGCAGTCAACCATGCATGCATGGTGCTCTGTTGTTGGTTAAATGCCGTAGTTGTGAATTGTTAATTCAAGTATGGGAATCCTTTGTGCATTACGTCTGCACGGCTACATCCAGAGAAAGCCCCAACAAAGGTGATGTAATTGGGTTTTATGCCTGCTTGTTGCATTTGTTCAAATATTTCAAGCACCTCGTTGCTTAGGCCATGTTGGACATAACCTGAAGCATTGCATTCCATGATACAAATACCATTCATATATTTGGTTAAAAGATTTATTTGCATCTTCTATGCTTCCACTTGGCATACATCATAACAATGACATTCCCTGGTGAGGAATTTGGCATCAACCTTGAACTGATGATTTGCTAATCTACCAGTTTGCCCTAGTCCAAAGCTGCTACATTGGCAGATGCACTCAAAATATCAACAAGGATGGAAAGAGCAGGCTTCATGCCTGCCACTCGCATTTTGGAGAACATTGGCAGTGTAGCCTGGCCTTGTCTATTGTGTATATCCTGCTATTAACTATCATTGCAATCAAGGCAACAACATCATGATGTGGTAATCTGTCAAACAGTGCCCTTGCATCCTCCATTTTACCATTCTGGGCATATCCTGAAATCATTGAAGTCCACGAAACAACATCTCGTCCCGACACTTTATCAAACAGATACTAAGCCTCTACCATTTTTCTTTGTTGAGCATATCCTACAATCATAACATTCCATCAGACTACGTTTCTGACAGGCCTTTTGTCAAACAACTACTGTACATCTTCCACTCTCCCACTCTAGGAATGGCCTGAAATCATCAGTCCATCAAACATCTCATTCAGTCATTTTTAAAAAGCATTTGGGATGCATCATTTACATTCCAAAGAAGACCGAGTCCAGATCTTCTCCTCTGGCCTATATTTTATGGGCTTGAGGGGTTTGTATCTCAACCACTGGATGCTAGACTTTAATCCAACAACGTAAATTGCTTCAGCCCCCCTATGGATTCACCTTCCCCATTTGCTGTTGATCTTCTGAGACCAAAAAACCCTCTGAGCTATTGGAGATAGCTTGGGGAAGTTCATTGAAGCAGCCAAACCTAAGGGAGGAATTGGGACACTACTCCTGCATCTGCATGGAAATGGCTTTGGGTAAGGGATTCCTGAAGGCCATCATGCTCCAGCTGGATGGACGGACTTTCCACCAACATTGGGACTACGAACAACTGCCATTCAAGTGTAATCTGTGCGATACATATGGCTACTTTGTGAAGGGCTGCCCAAACACAACTACTTCCCCTTCTCGGACCTGCCCAGTGTAGCTCCCAAATCTGGCTCCCCAGAACAACCCAATCAGGGAGGACAGATCCCATTTTGAACAATGAACAGAAAGAAAAAGTAGCATGCACAACCTCAGAATCCAAAAGAGGTGAAGACAGCTCCATCCAGCAGAAATTGATATCGAGTGTTAAGCAACTAAGAGACTTCTGAAAATCCCAAGTAGCACGCGGAGGTCCAACCATCTTCAGAAAAAGCTGCCCCCATCTCCTAGAGCCAGAAATTTCACTGAAAGAAGTAGCACACAATTCAGCGGTTCCAAAAGTAGTTTCAGATCTTCAATCTCTGCCAAAAGAACCAGAACAGGAAACAAAGGAAAAATCCCAGCTGCACCAAGTCGAGCAGGAGAACACCCAGGCTGATCCAGAAATTGTCACAGGTATCATGCCAGCAAGTTTTCAGTATATTTCATTATCCAGTAACACGAGACAGATCACCACTAGATCAAAGTCCTATAAATGATCTATGAGAGATTCTCTTCTTTACAATTTGCATTTAAATGAAAAAGACAACGTTAGACCTGAATTTCCATTTCTTAAACACATTGAACATTCTCTGTAGGCCATGGATAAAATTCTGTCAGAAATTGAGGTTAGTATCAACATCTACAATTTTCTGGTTATAATGCAGACTAAAAAAACTTCTTTAAGCAGATTTCTCAGTGATGTCATCTTTTTGGTTAGACGCTTTTTGGTTAAGGCAGGAACTCTTTTCTCAGCAATGTCAGTTTTTTCGTTCAGTAGCTTTTTGTTTAAGGCAGAATCTGCTTTCTCAAGTGATTAAAAGATACTGAGCAGAAACTGTTCTTATTTATTTCCACGATGGAGTGGGATACCTTACTGAGCAGGATTTGTTTGATGAAGGGGAGTTTAAATATGTTTTGTATCTCTATCCATTCAAGTTTTCCTAGAACCAACATTAATAAGTAGCCTAGAACTAGTTATGAGATTTGTTGAAAACCTGATTATCAAAAGTGCCAATGCAAGGCGAATGGTAAGAAACCATGTGCTTCACTGCAATATTCCCCACAAGAACAATTTCCCTCCTTGAAATGACGGAAACGATTGGCATCCCTCACAATAATTTATCGCAGTGTGGCAGTCACCACAGACACGAAGATTTTTAACTATTCGGATAAACGATCCAGGGTATGTGCTGATAAGGCCAAAAGCAATAGTCAGCTTCTCACTATGGTAGAGAAGAATGCGTTCCTTGTTTTGCACTTTCATGTTCTGTCAAAGAACGTTGGTGTCTGGCACATAACCTGCCTTCTCCATCAACCCAGCCAATCTCTCGAGTGTTGCATAAATCTCTTCTGTTTGGGGATGTGATCTATCTCCTACCAAAAACCTATGAATTTTGCTTTTAATCTCTATCCAGCTACATCCAGGCTCTTTTTCCACTCCCCTGTCTTTCATCAGCTTTCTCACCTTTGCCACGTCATCCCACCTGCCGGCTGCAGCATAAATGTTTGAAAGGAGAACATAAGGAGTTGCATCTTGTGGTTGCAACTCAACAAGGTGCTCCGCAGTCCATTTAGCTAATTCTGTGTTTCCATGAACTCGGCACGCACTAAGCAAGGATGCCCATACGACTGCATCGGGTTCAAAAGGCATTTTTATGATCATGTCCTTTGCCTCATCCAAGTACCCAGAGCGACCAAGAAGGTCAACCATGCATGCATAGTGCTCTGCTTCTGGCTGAATGCCATAGCTGTTAGTCATCAATTCAAAATACTGGAAGCCTTTATCCACTAGGCCAGCATGGCTACAGCCAGAGAGACCCCCTACAAAAGTTATGTGATCTGGTTTTGTGCCTGTTTGTTGCATTTGTTCAAAAACTTCAAGTGCCTCACTACCCAGACCATGTTGGGCATAACCTGAGATCATTGCATTCCATGATACCAGATTTCGTTCGTGTATTCGGTTAAAAGACTTCTGTGCATCTTCTATGCTTCCACATTTAGCATACATCGTAACAATGGCATTCCCCAATGAAGAATTTGACATCAACCCTGAACTCATTATGTGCTTATGTACCTGTTTACCCTGCTGCAAAGCTGCTATGCTGGCAGATGCACTCAAAATAGTAACAAGGGTGGAAAGATCAGGTTTCATGCCTGCCACTAGCATTTTGGAGAACATCGTCAGTGCCGCCTGGCTTTGTCCATTCTGGGTGTATCCTGCTATGATTGCATTCCAGGCGATGACATCATGATGTTGTATTCTCTCGAAAAGTACCCTTGCATCATCCATTTTGCCACTCTGGGCATATCCTGAAACCATTGAAGTCCATGAAACAACATCACGTCCAGACATTTTATCAAACAGACGCTGGGCTTCTAGCATTTTTCCTTCTCGAGCGTAGCCTGCAATCATAGCATTCCATGAGACTACATTTCGGTCAGGCATTTTGTCAAACAACTGTTGTGCATCTTCCATTCTCCCTCTCTGGGTATATCCTGAAATCATGGCAGTCCATGAAACAACATTTCTTTTAGGCATTTTGTCAAACAGTTGGAGTGCATCTTCTATATATCCCAGTTGGGCATACCCCGTTAACATGGCAGTCCATGAAACCACATTTCGTTGAGGCATTTCATCAAACATATGGCGGGCACCCTCTATCCTCCCATTCTGGCAATATCCTACAATCATTGTATTCCAGGAGGCCACGTCTCTGCGAGGCATTTTTTCAAACAATTCACTTGCATCTTCAACGCTCCCACATTGCATATATCTTCTAATCATCGAATTCCATGACACCATGTCCCGCTCGGGCATCTCATCAAACAATAATCGCGCATCTTCCATTCTCCCGTTCTTAGCATATCCTGTAATCATAGAATTCCAAGCGATAACATCGCGTTCAGGCATTTTGTCAAACAATTGCCGTGCATCATCTAATTTCCCATGTTGACAAAAACCGGATATCATTGAAGTCCAAGAAACCACATTTCGTTGTGTCATTCTGTCAAACAAATAGGCCGCATCCTCTATCTTACCATCCTGAACATATCTTGTGATCATGGAATTCCACGAGAACAGATTTCCTTTGGGTGGCATCTGAAACAACTGCTGCGCATTTTCCGATCTATCAGCCATACCATGCCGGACAGCCCTGCCATCAGATGGGACAACATGCCTCTCAAGCATTTTGTTTTTAGCATACTTTCTACTTTTCAAATTTGAGGAAAATACATGCCTGCAGGTACCCCATGGCACGTTGTTGGTGTGTAAATAGAGCATAACATTTAATTTTCCCAGCATGCTATAAGTCCATGGATTCTTGTTTTACAGCGACAACTATGCGAGAGCTGTACACATGGACACCTATTAACGACTTAATCAGAACACAGATCTCTTTATTTTTAACTTGATATTGGTTTCTATCAATTCTCGTAAAGAATTTTGCTTATAGAATCTTTATTTCCTACGCTGCGACCTGTTATGCGACCATTCGCATTCATGATTATAGACAGATTTGACGTAAGGTTGACGGTAGGAAGAGTTGCTTTTGAATTACTCTAGTTCATTGGCAAGGTACTTCACAAACATGTCAAATATAGTTGCTCATAGATTGGGCAAACTGTGAAACATATAGTTGCTCATAGATTGGGCAAACTGTGAAACATAGGTTCTTAGATTGGGCAAAACCTAATAAGGGAAATTAGAGAAAGTTGAATGGGATTTGGCGACAAGCAAGGGAAGCATGTCACCAGTTTAGATTTATTTTAATTTTAGATTTATTAGTTGTTGTAAGATAATTAAATCTGGTTTTATTGTAAAATAGGTTTGCATTTTAGATTTGATTTTTTTCAACATTTAGTAGATCCGTAGTTAAGATGGATCTAAATTGGTTTAATCATTAATTATAATATTTTATTTTATTTTACGAATCAAATATTTCAATTAATTATTATAATTATTAATTTTATTATTTAATTAAATTGTATTTTATATCATTTTTATTTTTATGTTATTTGACTAAGTCAAAATGTTTACATAACATAACAGGACAGGACGGGACAGGGCAACATCTCTTTCGTATTGCGTTGGAGAGTGCCTCTCGGAGCAATGACAAAGAAAGTGGCATAAATAATTGCACTGGTCTTTATAAACTTAGGTATTTGAGTTGCATGTGAATCCACGAAGTTTGGGGTTGCGATGGCAGTGAAAGTGCTTTTAGGGACCAACACTTATGGAGCACAACCATGGGACGCATTTGCTAGATGCATACTCATTGAATACATTGTTGAGCATGCTTGGGTGCATATCACTTTGGGCACACAACCTTTTGACATGAAATAGTGGAAAAACAAGTCATGGAGAGGGTAAAGACCATGTTGAGCCTAGTGGAAATTGGGGGAGTGAGCACTTGGGTCCACCTCGAGTGAACGACTTGCAAGTACAACACAATCACATATAAAAGGAGAACACCTCAAAAGTGTTAAGACGTGAGAGATCATTCTTCATTCATAAAAATATGTAGAGGATCTCTACAATTGTGTTAAGTTCAAGGTTGGCACAATTGGGCCATTTGCATTAATTGAGTGAGAAAAAATAAGAATATAGGACCTTGTTGATCATTAGGATTGGTCAAATCTCAATGATAATATTTAAGGGAATTGATTCCTTCCTCGTTTATATATGGGTGGTGCTCCTCTATAACAAAGAATCTTTAAAAAAAAGTGGAAAAACAAGAAACAAAAAGGGAGTTTGAGATATGTTAAGTTATGGTATGTTCTATGCTTATAACAGTTTACTTCTTTTTCTTATTATATTCCACAGATTAACAATTACATGTACATAAAGTAAAGTGCAGATATAACATTAAACGATCGACAGAAAACAGGCCAAAACAAGAGACACAAGATGTGGCGGCTAGCCAGGGACAAACCCCACAATGTGTGGGGAAACCCTTTGATCAAATCTTCGTTTATCTTTAATATTCAGCAGAGAGAAATAGTACAATAAATCTGATTCATATCAGCAGTAGCAAACCCTAGATCAGCAGCGTCAGCATTAGCGGCTTCATTATCAAACTAGGGCAGACGATATCTCAGAAACCGACCGTCGGATTGACTTCATTCCACCACCAAAAGTTGCGGCTTCCAGAGGAGTTTCAGATGAACCTACAACGCATTTCAGATGAGGAGATCTTCTAGGCCATGCAGGTCAATCTTTACTTCTGCAGTTGCAGCTTCAATTTCAGCAATTTCCGGTTTCAAACTAGGGCAGTGGATATCTTGCAAACCATTCGTCGAATTGACTTCATTCCACCACCATAAGTTGCGACTTTCAGAGGAGGTTCAGATGAACCTACAGCGCAATTTAGATGAGATCTTCTAGGCCACGCAGGTCAATCTTTACTTCTGCAGTTGTAGCTTCAGTTTCAGCAGTTTCCGGCTTCAAACTAGGGCAGTCGATATCTTGCAAACCGTTCGTCGGATTGACTTCATTCCACCACCAAATTTGTGGCTTTCGAGGAGGTTCAGATGAACCTGCAGCATAGTTCAGATGAGGAGATCTTCTAGGCCAAACAGTAAATATTTACTTCTGTAGTTGCAGCTTCAGTTTCAGCAGTTTTTGGCTTCAAACTAGGGCAGTGGATATCTTGCAAACCGTTCATCGGATTGACTTCATTCCACCACCAAAAGTTGTGGCTTTTAGAGGAGGTTTAGATGAACCTACAACATTGTTCCAAAGAGGAGATCTTCTAGGCCACGCAGGTCAATCTTTGGATCTGCAGTTGCAGCTTCAAGTACAACAGCTTCCGGCTTCACATGTGTGAGAGAGAGACCCATTTTTGCGCAGTAGAGAAGAGACTCATTTCTGTGCAGTAGAGAGAGAGAGATGTGATGAGAAGTGTGTGAGAAAATGACGAAAAGTCCTCTTATATTTATACACAACGTTGGTGTTTGAATAGATGCCACTGTTGGGCTTCTGAGCCTACATGAGTTGTAGGTCAGCTAGATAATATTTCCATAATCAAAATAAATTCATCTCCATGAATACTTATCGGAATCAGATAATCTTTATATCAATCCTACACCTCTCGACGAGAGGAATCTAATAAAAATATTATCAGCCATGAATAAGATGACCCACATGAAGTTTTTCCCTGGTTGTCAATTTTAACACTCCCTCTCAACCAGGGAGAACTTCATCTGCAATCTGTTTATCGGTTGTTACTATTCATCCATCAAATGCACTGCCCTGTACAGCCTGACCCTTGCCTTGCTTTGCTCTATTCTGCCTGTTTTGCTTTGTCTTTTTTTGCCCTGTACTGATCTGAACTGTTTTGCTCTGTTCTGCTCTGCTCTTGCATTGTTCTATTCTGCTCTGTTTTTGTCTGAACTATGAACAAGAAGAAATGATCGAGGATGTATCATACTGACTCAAAGTCAGTCTCAAAGTATGTACCACTGGTCCCAGACCAGTCTCAACCAACCTGAAGTCAGCGTCATAGTGAGTACAACTCCACTGGTCCTAGACTAGTATCATCCTCCACTAACTCAAATTCAATCTCAGAGTGTGTACCACTGATCCCAGACCAATCTCAGCCAACCCGAAGTCAGCTTCATAGTAAGTACCACTCCTACCACTGGTCCTAGACCAGTATCACAGTCTCAGAGAGTGTACCACTAGTCCCAGGCCAGTCTCAACCGACCCGAAGTCAGCGTCATAGTATGTACCACTCTCACTGGTCCCAGACCAGTACTGCA
>APFE031203404.1:476840-587206 GCA_000404065.3 Pinus taeda | reverse complement strand
GTTTTTTTTTTTTTTTTTGGTTCATTATGCTTGTAAACAAGCATTATTAGTACTGAGAAGATTCCCAAGGATTGATTAAATACTCTCATATGTGATTTCTTATACAACTTATACATTTTTAATTAATGAGTTGGTTTAATATACTCACCAATAAACCATTAATCCGATTTCAAGTAGTAGTTTACATATAAGGAAAGCTCACAAACACGTATAACGTATATATATATATATATATAAGAATATCAAATATCATTAATATTTTCCATTTAAATGTGAACATATGATGATACTATATCTAAATTGTTTGAGATGAATAATTAAAATATATTTCTTCACTAAATATCCTTTAACCATATACTATTGCATCTAACTAATAAATCACTTAAATCTCAATCCAATTAATTGTTTATTTTATGTTTATTTATTTTTAGATTAAATAATACCATTACGTAGCAACTTCCAAAACACGTTTTAAAAAGAAAAATGAAAAGGCATCAATTATAGAATCTTGCATCAAAGTCTTATTTCCTTTTTTGAAAACTCGAATTTGCTGTCATAGGGGACAAATATTTTGTTCTTCTCATCTTTCATCATTTCCACTGAGTTTGAAGTTGAATATTCACTACCTATGTATGAAATGCTTGAAATTGCTACAGAATTTTGATTTTGGTTGCTTGAAGAGCTAAATTTGGCATTGGAAAATCTAAATTATTACATTGATATAACTGTCTTGATGTCATCATGATAGTTTGTATGGCTGCAAGAGGAAATCGCGGAGCTTCATAACATACCTCAAAGCAGAGATTGGAGACTTTGCCGAGCCTCAAGGTGATAGTGGACACTTGTCCAGTGTGTACCATCTTAGCAGTTTACAGAGATCTTGGCAAGTTTGCTAGTTTGGGTGGTAACATATCCAAAACATCATCTCCCAATCAACATCACAATGTGCAAAATTAACTACTAAGTTACTAACTAACCAAAAGCAGTAGCAATAGAACAATTGCTATGCACTAGGGGTGTTATAATTTGTATGACAGAACCTTCCAGCGATAATGAAGTAATCAAAGAACAGGTATGGTGGGATGCCATGATGGAGGAGTTTGATGTCTACGAAACTATTCCAAAACCCACTGTGGAATAGTAACTGATTCAAAGCATGCAGTTGTTGAAAAAGTCTTCTTTGAACAAAGGAGGTAGACATTGATGGTTCTTGAGAATCAAGATGTGAAAGTAGAGATTTGGTCTGGTGGAGAGTGCTTTCCTTGCAAAGAGGGAGTGCTAGTTTTATTTGGTTGCTTGGTCAATGTTCTCCTTCAATACAACAGTGCTTAGAAGATCATCCTCCAACATCGGTGGTCTCAGATGGTACTTGCCTTGGTTTCTGTGCACAATAGTGAGACATGGAGTGAAGGTGCAACAGTAGAAGAGACATGATTGATGGAGGTGAAGCAGATATGTGATTGAGATAGAGATGCATGCATGCACCTTTCTTAGATGCAGAATCTATTCTTAGCAGGTTGCTGTTTTCAGGTGCGGCTTTTTCTTATTGTAGAAAGTGCCTTTCAGTGGTATGTTTAGGAACTGTTTTATCCTTCATTAGATGCTATTTTAAATTAAGAAAAGCGGATGGATAAGATGACTTTCCAGATTTTGTCTAGGGCACAGTTCTTTAGGAGAGTAGCACTATATTCTAGGTCACTTATTCATGCAGGCTGAGCACAATATTCTAGGTAGATTGGGATGAGGTTTTTGTATTCCAAGCCTACGTGCATCACTGGGATGAGCTATTTTTTATTCCCTAACCTTTTATTCACCTATAAAATAAAGTCAAGGTAGGGGTTTAGATTTTCTTTCAATTAATATAGAAGATAGGTGTGTGATTGAGTGATTTGTTTTTTGTTTTTTTTTTTACTAGCTGGCATAATTTTCAGATTAATGTGTTTCTACTTCTGGCATTCATGTTTCTGCAGGTTTGACAGGAGTACAAGCTTTTCAGTTTCCTAGCAGTTAGGGTTAGGTTCTGAGTGCAGATCGAGTGCAGATCTACTTATCATGATCTGAACAATAGTTGATGCTATTGGCCATCTTAGGACTTTGGCATATATTGTAAATTGTTGGATGAAGTAGTTGTCAAGGTCGTGGAATAAATGTTGGCAAGAGTATGGCAAAGTCTGCCACAATTATGTGGGTGTCTGCATGTTATTCATGTTGAATTCTCTATTCATATTTTGAGATCCCTAGCATTGCATACCTAAGTTTATTACTTAATTATCTATGAAATTTCCAAAGGTGAATGGGGTTTGTATGTAGCATGCAGATTGTGCTTCCAGTTCTTTTATATGCCATGAAAAGAGGGTTTTACATCGGATTGTTGATTGTCTAGTAGACTGAAATTCATTAGAAATTGATTTTTAAGGATAGAGATATAGGAACTCAAATTTCCCAATGCACATATTTATGGATTGTCATAAGTAATTACATTAAGTAGCAATCATTAAATGTGTTCATAGAGGAGTGCATTGAATATAATCCAAGGTCCTGATGCTATTACTGTGTTCTGAGCAGATATAGTAACAATAGTATGCTCTTAGGTATTGAATTGCTGAATGAACCTCTAGCAACAACTGTTACTGTGGATGTTTTGGCTTCCTATTATTCAAATGGCTATCAAACTGTGTGGAAATACTCTGCCACAACATATGTTATCATGTGCCAGAGAATTGGAAATGCTAATCCACATGAGCTGTATCAAATAAATGCTGCATTTTCAAATATCGTTGTCGATGTTCACTACTATAATCCTTTTTTATGATTATTTTAATAACAAGACTGCCCAAGATAATATTGACTTCATCTCGAAGAACAGGGAACCTGTGGAGCTTAGAAAAGAAATTAGAACCAAGTAAAGATATGAACACCATTTAGTCCTCACATTTCATCATCTCAGACCATTGTATCTTTTAGTATCCTAGATCAGGTTTGAGTGTTGTGGTTGAATCCTATCTATAGGGCAAGTTGAAAGCTTTAAATATGCTATTTACAATCAAAAAAGAAAAGAAAGTTTTGGTTATAGATCATGGTATTTTCATCTTTGGATCAGAATCATGTTTCCAGTTAGTTCCTACCTGTGTATTCTCTATTTTACTGGTTATGTATGAGGGCTTTCACTATCTTTTCAATAAGGTGTGTATCTGCTCTAAGAAAACATTGATTCCAAAAGTGTCACTATTCCTCTGTGTGAGAGAGCATGATAAATCAAAAAAAAAAATAGTTAAGAGAACGAAAACGTATCAGTTTACTTTCATCAATTGGTGTGTGCAAGTAGTGATGCCTTTGGCTGTGAAATCTGCTCTGTCGGAAATTTTGTACTGGGAACTTTGATTTGATATTATGGCCATTAGAAGTTGGCCTACTAAAGCTAAAAATTTACAATGTCTCCACTGTTATGAAGGAATTCTTGAAAATCACGAACATATTTGCAAATCTCTAGTGTTATTGAAATGTATAAAATAAGAATAGAGGGCGTCTATAAGTTGTTGAGGTGGTGTAAAAGTTGGTGTTGTTTCTACACAAACCCCACCCTCTTCAAAATAAAAATAAAAAGACAAATAAAATGAAAAAAGTAACCCACCTCCAGCTATAAGGGCTTTACCAGGTCTGTTCACAAGTTTCAAAATAATGGAGACATTTCCCGTGCACCTGTGATAGAACGCAAGACCTACATGTGCTTATCTTATGTGGGAAACGGGTAGCTGAACAGACTGACTTTACAAGAAGAATTTATGTTTTGTACCCTGCATGTGCTTTTAATGGAATTACAATTCAAGACTAAAGAAGTTCGTTTTCCAAGCTTTATTCACTAGTAGTGAAAGAATTTTCCACTCAAAACGTTCAATCTTATTCTGGAAAACTGCAGTGGCATCTCTATTCTGTCAATCAAGTTGTGAAGTTGAAAGACTGAAGCAACGAGAGCTGATAATATCAGAGTATTGAAAAAAATACCGTCAAATAGCATAATGGGTCTGAAGTCGTCAGCAAAGAAAGAGTCTGAGTTTGAAATCGCCTTCTCTTTGTCCACCTGAGTAGAGATGGCCGAGCATCTAATATTGACACCATTAAATCGCATGTTGATTGTGTGTTTTCCTGACAAAGGAGATGTACCAATTGGGAATTGGGTGGTTAATTTCGAATTTTTGAGTAGCTTAATTCAAAGACAAACTTGAATTCTCCAGTTAATGTTGCACCTTAAGTACCGGCTAAAAGAACCTTTTTGGAAAGGGCAGCTATTTCGTTTTCTCTGGATAAAAGTCTCGAAGAAGGAGAAACTTCTGATAATAGGGGCAAAAAAAGTTCTTTGGAGTTTAATTTGAATCCAAAAGAAAATTTGAAGATTGCGATGTTGTTATCCTTGGGAAAATATTACGAGGACCTTGATACAAAGACAAACGTTAATCCTCTAGTGAGTGTTACACCTTAAGCGCACGCTAAAGAAACCTTTTGGGGACAGACAACTACTGGTTCTCAGGATAAAAATCTTGTAGATGGTGATATTTCCGAGAATTGGGGCGGAGCAAACTATAAAACTTCTTTGGAGATTAATTTGAACTCAAAGCAAAATATTGTGGGCGGGGAAGATATGTGATTACCTCAGGGGAAAGGTCACAATGACTTTGATACAAAGACAAGAGTTCCCCCAATGAATAGTACACCTCAAACACATGCTGAAACCATTTTGGAAAGGGCGGCTATTTTGTTTTCTTGAGATAGAAATCTCAGAGAAGGTGAAACTTCTCAGAATAGAGGTATAGCAAACTGTAAAAATCTTCAGGGGCTTAATCTTAACCCTCTGGAAGAGACTCAGGATATCTCAAAATATATCTGTGATACTGAAGAAATTTCTAGTAAATGTTTAAGAGTGAAATCTTCTAGCGCATTTCACATGGAGCAGTTTCTAGATCTGCTTCCTGAAGAGGATGAATTATTCAGAACTCTGGGTTCGAAGGGTCAATCAGATTTATCCAAAGCGTGACCGAGAGTTTAAGCATATAAATCAGTTGAGGAAGCACTCATTTCATGCATGCAAGCTTTCTATGTGCACCTTATGCCTGGAAGGCCGAAAGGTATTTATTTGCGAACAGAAGCTTTATACACGGTCGCAGCTAGACCAACATTTATCTAAAGGAGACTATGAAGTGGATGGCAGTGAGACAGAAAGGGGAGGTTTCATGGGTCATCCAATTTGTGACTTTTGCAGGAAACGATTTTATGGAGATAATGCACATGTCCAAAGATCATTACACTTTCCACATATGCCAAAGAAGGCACCCTGAGCACTTTGTGTATTATCAGAATTACAGTGATTTAGAGGCACACTTTAGTCAAGAACACTTCCTATGTGAAAATGATGATTGCAGGGCAAAAATTTTGTTGTCTTTGCATCTGAAGCACAGTTGAAGAGGCATAATGCAATTGAGCATGCCGGAAGTATGTCCCGGTCTCAACAGAATGCTGCACTGCAAATTCCTGTTAGCTTCCAATATAGGCGTCCAGGGAGGGGCTTTTGAGCTTAAAATATTTAGAGTATGAAAGAGGAGGTAAATTAAATTAACAATTTGAGAAGGAAGCCAAAATAAGGGTCCATAGGTCCTAGAGGTTTAACTTGGCTCTGATACCATGTGTAGGAACCTGATTCCAATTATTAGAGCCTCAATCTATTATACACTAACAGATTCTATTTTCCTGTTAATTTAAAAGTAATAAAAGGAGCTTGCTGACCTTCTCACAAAGATTTACACATTTAACATCTTATCATTGTATCATAAGCAACATAAATTAAGGTGAACATTCCATTGATATCAACTTAACAAGAGTATCCCATGGAAAAATACCTGTTCCGGCGGTTGATGATGATACCTTTGTCTTATAGCTCCAGCTGACGCTCCTTCTCGCTGACCCAACCGGATTTACCTCCCAGCCAACTAGGAAACAAATTCCTAGCCCAGGAAACCTACACAGGTTCCCTAGCCCTCCGTGCCCAAGTCCAACCAGATATAGTGTGTCCTCAAGAAGAATGTGCAAAACCAGATAACAATACTTTTCCTCCTCTCAAACCCAAGAAACCTCCATAGGTTTCCAAGGTCTCCCAAAATCATAACAAGTCCAAACAATCACAACCAACCCCACAATCATGAGCAAAACCTCCCAAAACTCCCCCTTTCTCTCTTCTCCCTTCCCTTTTTATACCCTCCTTCCCTTCTCCATCTCCACCACCTCTCATTAATGTCATTCACTTCTCACCCATCCTTATAGTTGACTTCTCTTCTCCCAAGTAAGCTAGGAGTACATTTGGAAATGTGAGATGTAATTACATGGAGAGGACCATGTCTACTCCTTAGTAAATGTGAAGGTACATTGGGTAATGTGAAATGAATATATATATTGATAATGAGTTGGAGAGGACTATGTCTTCTCCCAAGTAAATGTGAGGGTACATTGGGGAATGTGAAATGTAATTACATGGAGAGGACCATGTCTTCTCCTTAATAAATGTGAGGGTACATTGGGTAATGTGAAATGAATATATATATTGACAATGAGTTGGAGAGGACTATGTCTTTTCCCAAGTAAATGTGAGGGTACATGGGGAAATGTGAAATGTAATTACATGGAGAGGACAATGTCTTCTCCTTAATAAATGTGAGGGTACATTGGGTAATGTGAAATGAATACATACATTTTGAAATAATGGAAGGAGACCAAATTCTACCCAATATTCAAATTGAGAAGGTAAGTGGAGAATTTAAATAACGGAAATCATGAATTTTATATTAGACCTATATTTCTCAATATTTTCAGATAATGTAAACATTAACAAAATTTGTAGGATAAGATTTAAGTGGGGCATTACAGACTGCCTCACACAAGGTCATGCTAGTAACAATATATTCTACTTCGGCGGTGCTCAAAGCCACCGACTTCTGCTTCCTGCTCATCCAGGATATCAAAGCAGATCCCAAGGTGAAACAACACCCAAAAGTGCTCTTACGGTCCACCACACTGCCTGCCCAATCAACATTAGTATATCCAAGTAGTCTCACATCTCCTGCAGTGTATCTTAACCCATTGTAATTGTGCCATGAAGATATCTTAGAAGATTCTTGGCATCATTGAAGTGAGGCTCAACCAAATATGAGCTCATAGTGCTAACTGCAAAACATATGTTCGGACGGAGGTTCACCAAGAACATCAATGTGAATGAGTTTTTGAAACTCAAAGGCATTTCCCAAATCTGATCCAATATCACTGCCATATAACTTCTAAAATTTAAGATCCTTGAGGTAGTCATAGGCTTGCAGTCCATCATACCAAATCTTTCCAATATCTTTAGCGGATATTTTCCTTGAGATAGGAAAATTTCCCTTGGCTTCTGCCATACTTCAAGTCCTTGGTCCTTCATTTCAAATTCAGAAGCCAACTCCCTCTTACGTTTGTGAATGAGAGGGTCTACACCTGTTAGAAAGAGGTCATCTACATACAGCACCAGTATAAGAGGCTTGTCATCTTCGACCTTAAAGTAAAGGTTAGGGTCGGCTTCACTCCTAGTGAATCCTAGCTTCATCAAGTAGTTATCGATCCTCTCATACCATGCTCGGGGTGCTTGCTTCAGCGCATAGAGAGCCTTCTTCAACTTGCATACATGAGATTTTCAAACATAAATCTCAAATCCTGTGAGTTGCTCCACATAGACCTCTTCTTTGATAGAACCATGCAAGAACACAGTCTTGACATCCATCTGATGTAGGTTCCATCCTTGTGAAGCCGCAAGGTCCATGATCGAGCAGATGGTCGTATATTTGGCAACAGGTGCAAATATCACATCATAGTCTATACCTTCCTTCTAGGAGAAACCACGAGCAACAAAACGATCCTTATACTTTTCCGTACTTCCATATGCTGCATGCTTTATCTTGTAAATCCATTTGGAAGTAACAATTGTCTTGTCTTGGGGTCCGGGAACTACTTCCCAGACATCATTCTTCATGATAGACTCATATTCTTTGGTCATAGCATCCTTCCATACTTGATGCTTGACGACGTCTGAGAATGATGAAGGTTCATTTTGTATGATCGTGCTCATGATGGTCAGGTATCCCTAATACCTATTAGGTTTCTTTCTTTCACGAAAGGCTTCTTGGGGTGCAGCATGTCCTTCAGCATCATCAAGTAGCCCCCTAAGCCATGAAGGCCTCTTCCTAGAAGAGGAAGGCTCATGTGAAGGAGGATCAATCGGATCCATGGGTTCTTCTACATCAGGCATTGATTCATCATCCTTTCCTTTCAGTTCCCTGGTGTTAGCTTCTTGAGAGCTCCTCAAAGTCGAAAGATTTTTCACCTTGCTGAGAGCCATATCTTTGTCAAAGGTGACATCATGACTAATTACGACTTCCCTTTGATTGGTTACATAGATTCTATAGCCTTTAGTATTTTCACCATAGCCCACGAAAATTCCCTTCTTTCGAGATGCACCCAATTTATTTATTTTCTCTTTCGGCACATGGAAATATACAGGCCTTCCAAAAATTCTAAAATGAGAAACATCAGGTTTCTTACTAGTGAACTTTTCTTCAGGAGTCTTGGAACCGAATGCTTGATGAGGGCATCAATTTTGTACATATACGGCAGTGTTTGCAGTTTTAGCCCATAGAAAATTCAGAAGTCTTTGACCATGTAGCATGACTCAGACAACTTCCACAATCATGTGGTTCTTCCTTCCCGCCACACCATTCTACTTAGGAGTATGTGGTGTAGTAGTCTCCCTCTTAATGCCAGCCTCAGATATGCCCGAGTGAACCAACTGTAATATATCGGAGGTCATGCTTTGGCTTGAGGGGAACGGTCCCCTTTTGAGCTTTCCTTCGGCACATCCTGGACATACACCTTCTTTCTCTACTGGAATTCGGGCATCCCTGTTACCATCTGTCTTACATCGGGTAGAGCTTTGTAATGAAGGTGGGCAAACCTCTGATGCCAAAGTTCGAACTAAAGAGTTGTGTCACAAGACATGACACCTAGCGGACTTCCATCGACCTGATATAATGCATCAACACTAAACCCAAGAGTAAAGGCATCTTTAACATTATTTTTCCATATACATACCTTGCCATTGCTAAAGGTTACCTTGTAGCCTTTGTCTTCCATTGCCGAGATGGACACTAGGTTCTTTTTGAGGTCAGGTGCATTTAATACATCCTGGAATTTCTAGCCTTCTTGAATGCTTGTCCTCTTCCTCGATTCCCATCTCTCCTCTTACCTTTGCTATTGAATTTTTCATTCCTTTGATTGCCATCAAAGGGATTTTGATCATCGTCCCGGTGTGAGTCCTTCCTATCAGGGCACTCCCTTGCATAGTGGCCTGCTTTATCGCAGATGTAACATCGTCATTTTCTTCTAGCCTTAGGTCCAACCTTTCCTTTTGATTTAGTCCCGGAATTATTTCTTTTCTTAGCATGAGAAGAAAAGGCAATAGGAGGACCTTTAGGCATGTGCATTTCTTGCTCTTCTTCCCTTGTTTCTTCTTGCATGCATCTAGCCATTAATTCCTCGAAAACGGGAATTACATTATAGTTCAGAAGAGTAGTCCTGAACACCTACCATTCGTATGGTAATCCTCCAAGAGTCGTGAGTGCCATTTCCCTGTTAGTAATAGCCTCCCCAATAGATAGGAGATCGTTCTTGATCTCAATTATTCTTAAGAAGTATGCTTTCATACTCTCAGCTTTACCCTTCTTGATTTCCCTCAGTTTGTTTCTAAGAAACAAAACTTGATTTGCATCATTAACTTTAAATCAACTCACCAATCTATCGTAGATTTCCTTGGAGGTGTCCAGTTCAAATATGTAGGCCACCAAGCGCTTGTCTATAGAGTCCCGAATGATCTTCTTTGCTTTAATTTCTCCATTCTTCCATTTGTTCCAGACAGCAGGAGGTGCTTTTGATGGAGGCTCAACAATATTGCCTCTCACGTAACCCAACACTCCTTGATCCTCCAGGGTTAGATCGATAGACATCTTCCATCCGTGATAGTCATCTTTCTCACAGAGCTTGTCTTCGGCAGGAAAGAGTGTTGAGGACCCCATCATTCTTTTAGGATAGCCTTGCCAATCTTCTCTTCGGTGATTGCTCTTGCTCTTGCTCAGGCTTTGTCTTCACCTCAGCTTTGATACCATGTTAAGTTATGGTATGTTCTATGCTTATAACAGTTTACTTATTTTTCTTATTATATTCCACAAATTAGCAATTACATGTACATAAAGTAAAGTGCAGATAGAACATTAAACGATCGCAGAAAACAGGCCAAGACAAGAGACACAAGATGTGGCGGCTAGCCAGGGACAAACCCCAAAATGTGTGGGGAAACCCTTTGATCAAATCTTCTTTTATCTTCAATAATTTAGCAGAGAGAAATAGTACAATAAATCTAATTCATATCAGCAGTAGAAAACCCTAAATCAGCAGCATCAGCATTAGCGGCTTCATTATCAAACAAGGGCAGACGATATCTCACAAACCGACCGTCGGATTGACTTCATTCCACCACCAAAAGTTGCGGCTTCTAGAGGAGGTTAAAATGAACCTAAAGCGCAATTCAGATTAGGAGATCTTCTAGGCCACGCAGGTCAATCTTTACTTCTGCAGTTGCAGCTTCAGTTTCAGCAGTTTCCGGCTACAAACTAGGGTAGTCGATATGTTGCAAACCGTTCGTCGGATTGACTTCATTCCACCACCAAAAGTTGCGGCTTTCAGAGGAGGTTCAGATGAACCTACGGCACAGTTCAGATGAGGAGATCTTCTAGGCCACGCAGGTAAATATTTACTTCTGCAGTTGCAGCTTCAGTTTCAGCAGTTTCCGGCTTCAAACTAGGGCAGTCAATATCTTGCAAACCGTGCGTCGGATTGATTTCATTCCACCACCAAAAGTTGCGGATTTCAAAGGAGGTTCAGATTGATCCACAACGTTGGTGTTTGAATAGATGTGACTGTTGGGCTTCTGGGTCAATCTTTACTTCTACAGTTGCAGCTTCAGTTTCAGCAGTTTCCGGCTTCAAACTAGGGCAGTTGATATCTTGCAAACCGTTCGTCGGATTGACTTCATTCCACCACCAAAAGTTGCGGCTTTTAGAGGAGGTTCAAATGAACCTACAACATTGTTCCAAAGAGGAGATCTTCTAGGCCACGCAAGTCAATCTTTGGATCTGCAGTTGCAGCTTCAAGCACAACAGCTTCCGGTTTCACATGTGTGAGAGAGAGACCCATTTTTGCACAGTAGAGAAGAGACTCATTTCTGCGCAGTAGAGAGAGAGAGATGTGATGAGAAGTGTGTGAGAAAATGAGGAAAAGTCCTCTTATATTTATACACAACGTTGGTGTTTGAATAGACGCGACTGTTGAGCTTCAGAGCCTACATGAATTGTAGGTCGGCTTGATAATAATTCCATAATCAAAATAAATTCATATCTCCATGAATACTTATCGGAATTGGATAATCTTTATATCAATCCTACACCGCTCGACAAGAGGAATCTAATAAAAATATTATCAGCCATGAATAAGATTACCCACATGAAGTTTTGCCCTGGTTGCCAATTTTAACAAGATAGGACCATGCCTAAGATATTCACAATAATATGATACACATTGAGATAGATACAAATGCAATTATCAATCATTAATTTCTAGCATGTCTAAAAGTGAAAGTCACACATTTGAATAAGCAAAGATAATTATGGAACACATTTGCAGAGAACTTTAAAAGATAATTGCATTCAAACTCATTGGAATGAAAGAGTTACACCCTTGTAACCTCTAGTTTTAAGCTCAAAGTCCAAAGATTGCACTAGGCATGAACTCTTAATAGTTCTTTATGGAACTTTAAAAAAATATACAAATGTTTAAATAAAGTATGTAATATCCGAGAAATTCAAAATTCATTCATCCATTTAAAGACAGAGATTGGGATCCTACAAACCATATAGTAAAGAAAAACCATGTAAGAGAGGAAAAAAACAAATTACATATTGACCTTAATACTTGGAAAACTCCATGGTAAAAAGGGTTCAATTATTACTAAGTGAGAAGAATAAAGTGGAGGTGGGGGACCAAATTAGACAGTTTACTTACAGTGTTGGAAAGATTCTCTCTTTGTTGAAGATTTCTCCAAATTCAAATTGTTGGATGTGAGTTGAAAACATAATTGTTAGAACCATCAATAAGATATCTGGAAGTTGTTACCTTTTCTAACATATCCTTGAGCCATTGCTCAATGTACCCCTCTAAAGGTGCAATGATGACTTTTTGTTTACTTAAATTTCGAGTAACTCATCTTCAATATCCTTCAAATCATAAGCAATTTGATATACTATGTTAGATTGGTCTTAATTCTTGCTGACAAAATGAATTAACCAATTTTCAATTTGTTCCTTTGGGAAATAAACAAGTTTATTGAAGTCATTTCCACACATGATCCTTAGTACATCCATACAATCCTACATTTGTTTTCAATTTAACAACATACCATCCATAATTAAGCTAGGCCCTTCCAATTCCTTTGCCACCTTGTTCAACTTAAAGCCTAGATTACTCTGCCTTTTCTTAATATTGTCACACTCGGAAATTCATTCTCGAAACGTCCTTATTCTCTCTTTTTGACAAGCTTTTAATTTTTATTTCTCTCTAGGGAAGGAAGTTTTTGTTCTTTTCTTTGGGCCTCATTTATGTCTAAATCCTTTATAACAAATGTGATAAGGGCCTCTTTATAAAAACATCTCATCATTTTCCAAGTCCTTTTGTAAATATTCAATAAGAGAATTAATTCAAACATATAGATTGGTCGAGGTCATAGCTACTCTCACACTTCAAAGATTCTATCAATTCTCTTATTAATATTATCAGCAACTAGATTCCGACCAACAAACTTGATGGTGCCCTAATCCTTGCGCTGCTTTTTGGGATGTACTCTACAATTTGGGTTAGCCTAACTATAGATACATGTTCAACATATAATGGCTATGATAACAAAGTTATCTCCAAATCCTTTATTCTTTGTTTTAGTACTGCATTTTCTGTTTCATGTTCATAAATTGAATATGCCAATGCATCCTTGATTGCTTGACGAAATTCAAACATCTTGAAAGGCTTTAATCCTTCATTATGTATGTGTGAAATGACTTTGAAAATAACTTAATATTTTTAACATTCATCTTTTCAAACTATAATTTCTTTGAATTTTTGTTATAAACTACATGGTGTAATGTCACAGACTTGATTTCAAAATCAATTGTCCACTGTTGAGTCAATTCCTCATCAATTAACTAACTTTCATGTTCCTTTCTTCCCATTCTAGCACTTTTGGTGTTCCATCAATATCATCTATCTCCATAACTTGAACATTAACATATGTGGGTGTGCCATGTGTATTACTTCTTTTTCTTTTTGAACTAACTCTGATAATATGAGTCTTTTCCAAATTAAATTTTGAGTGATTTCTATCACCGCCTTCTCTAGCAGAGTCGCTAGCATGCTTTTTCAACTCTTTCCTTTGAAACTCGCTCCTCAACGTCGAGTTTCTCTTTTATGATTGTTGTGGAGTGGGGCGAACGCTTTTGGCAAGGTGTACATGTTGTCAATGGCGTTTGTAAGTGCTTTGTAGAGCACTTAGATCTTCATGAAAGGCTTGAGGAGTATCAAGCAAGACTTGATTATCTCCACCTTCAACTTTCCTTACTTGAAAAACGATACCATATCCAACATAATTTAGATGGGTATGAAAGCATACTCAAGGTCGAAACCCTTGATTGCTTCTAACTCAAGTAGCCTAAAATTGTCCATGTATGTGGCATATTCATCAATATTATAGAAATGTTCTTGACACGTACCTTAATTCTACTAGAATTAACCAACTTTTTGGTCAATTTCTTCAAGAATTTCTTCAAAGGACCCTTCCCTCCATTATGGTTTGAAAGAAAGGCATCATCCTCTATTATTCTAATGATCCGGATTCAAACAGGAACGCAACAAATTACAGAGATAACCATAAATACAGAGATGCAGCAAAAATAATACTTCATTTCATTAATGTAAAATATTGAAATATGCTTACAAACAGAAATGGAAATAAACTAGCTTGGGCGATGCAAGCTTATCTATGAGGAAAGATGTGGCGGCTACATGCCTTTGAACTGAGTTACAATGAGGCTCGAAGGCCTATTTATTATTGAGAAACAATGGAAAACCCTAAACATCCAAAAACCTAACCCTAGGAAATCAAGCGTCAAACTATGGGCCCTGTTTGGGTAAATTGGTACATCAACTTCCCGAGGTCGTAACTTTGGCATACGATCTTCGTTTGACGCACACAATAGCTCGCTAGAAAGATCCATCCGAGGACTACAACTTTTGAGTTACCAACATGGGTCTATAACCAACGTGGGCCTATAACCAACATGGGTATTTAACTCATGTTGGTCCCAGTTTTCCCAAAACGCGTCGTTTAGGGCCTCAAAACGGCTCTAGAAGTTCAGGACCCGAAAAAACTGCCAAAAATAGTAAATTGTGTTACACTTAAGGAGGCTAAAAAACTGAAAGAGATAATTGTGGGGGTCCAAGTGGGATAAGCAAGTGGCCACCAACATCCACCTGGATCATTCCCCCCCTCCCCCCCCAAGGAAGCAATGGTCTCCATTGCGTTGAGTGCCTCCATGAGATGGGGAAACTTCTACTAAACTTGGTCCCTAGTGAGTTGTTCTGCAATCTCTGATGTGTCCAGTAATGGTGGGAAGCATGGTCAAGGGTGGTCCATATTGAACACTCGGTGCAAGGAAAGGAATGGGGGAATGTTGTGCTCCAAAGCATTGTTTCCCACAGCCTTCGTAATGGTGTAAGGACCATATTAGAGTGGTCTCAGCATTCAATGGCCTCTTGTAAGGCGTTCTTTTTGCATATGCAACCTGACTTTGCGGCCCACTTGAAACTTGTGTGGCACACGATGTTGATCATGTCACTGCTTGTACTTGGAATTTTCTAGAATGGAGTGGCGATATATCGGTCCATTGGGTAGAGGTGCTCCAGGAGTCAGATCGAACAAATGCTTGACCTGACAGTGCAACGGTACCCCTGTGGATGAAGAAAAGATGTCCATGTGTTCTTCCACAACCGTATCCATTTGCTTCTATTGCGTGGAGGAACCCTTCTCGGGGGCCATGGATGTGGCTACGATCTTCCCCTTACTTTGAGAGCGAACCAAAAAGAAAATGAATTTCCTAGTCTGGGAGATGATCTTATTGCATTTCTTGGCAGAGATCAAAGAGGTGGTGGTAGGTGGGGCTACCTCCGGTATCTTGTATAATGAATTACCCAAAGAAATAATAGCATCGCGAGGCCTTGACTCATACACAACATGTCGCTTCCACAAGTATGGTTGCCCTAATAATACATCACAAACATCAAAAGGTGCAACATCACAAAATACCTCATTTTTTAAGGGCTTGATGCTGTAGGGAAGGCGACACTGCTCGCAGACTCGGAGATCTCGTCCTTGGTGAAGCCACCCGATACTGTACGACTGCGAGTGTGGTGTAGTTGGTAGGCTCAACTGCTTCACAACCTCTACTGAAATGAGGTTCTTTTGGCTGCCAGTGTCGATAATGAATTGCAGCAGCGAACCCTTCACCCACATTTGTGAGTGGAAAAGCCGCTCCCCCTCCTCTAGATCTTCGGGTTCATTCTTCTGGATATTGGTGGTGGCAACAATGGTACTGGGCTCCACATCAATGATCTGCTTCCCTTTTTCATTCCTCTTGTCAGGTTCTGACTCAAGGTTGGAACATGCATCTAATTCTGAAGCCTTTAACTCAGCCACAAGTGACTGCTTGACTCAACACTCACTTGTGCTCTGAGTGGGGTTCGTGTGGAACTCACACCACTTTCCTGTGTCCTTCTTTAACTTTGTGGTGTTGTTCTTTTCTTGTGGCTTCAATGGGTTATCTTGGGCCACACCATCTTGGCTTTGTTCTTGGTTCTGCAGTTTAGGGAAGCCTTTCCCTTCCTTCAGATTCAAAGATCCGAAGTCTCGCTTCTTCTGTTTAAACTTTTGCTCGACCTTGATAGCGTATCGGTATGTTGTGCCGAGTGAGCAGATGTCCAAGAACTCCATCTTGTCCTGAATGTAGCTGTGTAGGCAATCGTGATATTTGAGTACCAAATGCCGCTCAGAATCCTTGATACCCAATTCTTTGCGAAGGGTATGAAAAATGTTGGTAAACTTCGGCACGTCTTGGTCCCTTCCCTGCTACAGCATGGTCCACTTTATGTATTTATCCTCATAGCTTTTGATGGGGTACTACTGCTCCTTGATGGCGTCCCTGAATTAATTCCAAGTGGGAGCGGTTGAAAACAGTGAGTTAATACTTTCATCCTTTTGCTCGCAGTAGGTTTCCCACCAGTCCTTGACTTGGGGGGCGGCTTTGAGAAGAGTGAAAGTAATCTTTTCTTGGCTACAAAAATCATGAACAAAAAAATACCCTTCTAGCAGATTTAACCATTTATCTACGACATCTGCATCTCTTTGACCCTCCAGTATGGGGATTTCAAAGTTAACTTGTACCTTAAAGGGTGTGGCGTTTCCAAAGTAGTTGTGCTTCCCCTGGGTAGCCACTGAAGGATCTGGGCAAAGTTGTTCGTCATCGTGTTCGTTTGTCACTCGAGGGATTCTTCAAGCAAGATTCTAATAGGATCTCCTGCCCCCTCATCTTTCTTTTCATTCGCAATGGGAGGCCGTCGGGATTTGCGAGACTAGTCTTGCAAAGGTTCGACTAGTTCAAGCCCTAACTCCTTATATCCCGACCTCATTAGGGACATGCAAAGAAAAACAGAGAAAGAGCATATCGCTCTAATACCACTGATCCAGATTTAAACTACAACGCAATAAATTACAGAGATAACCATAAATACAGAGATGCAACAACAATAATACTTCATTTCATTAATGTAAAATATTGAAATATGCTTACAAACAGAAATGGAAATAAATTAGCTTGGGCGATGGTAGCTTATCTCTGAGGAGAGATGTGGCAGCTACATGCCTCTGAACTGAGTTACAAGGAGGCTTGAAGGCCTATTTATTGTTGAGAAACAATGGAAAACCCTAAACATCCAAAAACCTAACCCTAGGAGATGAAGCGTCAAATTATGGGCCCCATTGGGTGAATTGGTACATCAACTTCCCAGAGTCGTAACTTTGGCATACGATCTCTGTTTGACGTGCACAATACCTCGTTAGAAATATCTATCTGAGGACTAAAACTTTTGAGTGACCAACATGTTTGTCCCAGTTTTCCCAAAAACGTCCTTTAGGGCCTCAAAACGGCTCCGAAAGTTCAGGACCCAAAAAAACTACCAAAAATAGTAAATTGTGTTACAATTAAGGAAATTGAAATAATAACATCGCGAGGCCTTGAATCATACACAACATTTCATTTCCACAAGTATGGTTGGCCTAATAATACATCAAAAACATCAAGAGGTGCAACATCACACAATACCTCTTCTGTGAAGGGCTTGATGTTGTAGGGAAGGCGACATTGTTGGCAAACTCGGAGATCTCGTCCTTGGTGAAGCCACCTGATACTGTACGGTTGCGAGTGTGGTGTGGTTGGTATGCTCAACTACTTCACAACCTATACTAAAATGAGGTTATTTTGGTTGTCACTGTCGACAATGAATTGTAGCGGTGAACCCTTCACCCACATTTGTGAGTGGAAAAGACGCTCCCCCTCCTTTGGATCTTTGGGCTCATTCTTTTAGATCTTGGCAGTGGCAACAGTGGCACTGGGCTCCGCATCAATGATCTGCTTCTCTTTGTCATTCCTCTTGTCGGGTTTTGACTAAGGGTTGGAACATGAATCTGATTTTGAAGCCTTCAACTCGGTCACCAGAGACTGCTTGGCTCAACACTCACTTGTGCTATGAGTGGGGCTCGTGTGGAACTCGCACCACTTTCCTTTGTCCTTCTTTGACTTTGTGGTGTTTTTCTTTTCTTGTAAATTCAACGGGTTGTCTTGGGTCACACCATCTTGGCTTTGTCCTTGGTTTTGCTGTTTGGGGAAGCCTTTCCCTTGCTTCGGATTCGTAGATCCAAAGTCTCGCTTGCTCTGTTTAAAATTCTACTTGATCTTGACAGCGTATCGGTACGCTGTGATGAATGAGGAGATGTCTAGGAACTCCATCTTGTCCTGGATGCACATGTGTAGGCAACCATGATATTTGAGTATCAAATGCCGCTCAGAATCCTTGATACCCAACTTTGTGCGAAGGGTATGAAAAATATTGGTAAACTCTGCATGTCTTGGTCCCTTCCCTGCTGCAGCGTGGTCCACTTTATGTATTTATCATCATATCTTTTGACAGCGTAGTACTGCTCCTTGATGATGTCCCAGAATGAATTCCAAGTGGGAGCGGCTGAAAACAATGAGTTCGTACTTTCATCCTTCTACTCACAATAGGTTTCCCACTAGTCCTTGACGTGGGGGGCAGCTTTGAGAAGAGTGAAAGTAATCTTTTCTCGGCTAGAAAAACCATGAACAGAAAAATACCCTTCTAGCAAATTGAACAATTTATCTATGACATTTGTATCTATCTGACCCTCGAATATGGGGATTTCAAAGTTAACTTGTAACATAAAGGGTATAGCATTTCTAGAGTAGCTGCTGGAAGTAGTTGTGTCACCCCTGGGTAGTCGCTGAAGGATCTGGGCAAAGTTGTCCATCATCACGTTCCTCTCTCACTCGAGGGCTTCTTCGAGCAAGATTTTGATAGGATATCCTACCCCCTCATCTTTATTTTCATCTTTCATGGGAGGCAGTTGGGATTTGCGATGCTGGTCTTGCAAAGGTTCGACCAGTTCAAGCCCTAACTCTTTATATCTCGACCTTGTTGGGGACATTCAAGAAAAACAGAGAAAGAGTTGATCGCTCTGATACCACTGATCCAGATTTAAACAGGAACGCAACAAATTACAGAGATGCAGTAGAAATAATACTTCATTTCATTAATGTAAAATACTGAAATATGCTTACAAACAAAAATGGAAATAAACTAGATTGGGTGATGGTAGCTTATGTCTGAGGAGAGATGTGGCGGCTACATGCCTCTGAACTGAGTTACAATGAGCCTCAAAGGCCTATTTATTGTTGAGAAACAATGAAAAACCCTAAACATCCAAAAATCTAACCCTAGAAGATGAATCAAACTATAGGCCCCGTTTGGGTAAATTGGTACATCAACTTCCCGAGGTCGTAACTTTGGCATAGGATCTCCGTTTGACGCGCACAATACCTCATTACAAAGATCTATGCAAGGATTACAACTTTTGAGTGACCAATAATGTTCTTGGTCCTAATTTTCCCAAACAATGTCGTTTAGGGGCTTAAAATGGCTCCGGAAGTTCAGGACCCGAAAAAACTACCAAAAAATAGTAAATTGTGTTATAATTAAGGAAATTGAAAAACTCAAAGAGACAGTTGCGGGTGTCCAAGTGGGATAGGAGGGTGGCCAACAACATCCATTTGGATCATTCCTCCCCCCTTAGGAAGCAATGGTCTCCATTGTGTAGAGTGCCTCCATGAGATGGGGAAACTTCTACTCAATTTCGTCCCTGGTGAGATGTTATGCAATCTCTAATGTGTCCAGTAATGGTGGGAAGCATGGCTGAGGGTGGTCCACATTGAACACTCGGTGCAAGCCAAGGAATGGGGGAATTTTATGCTCCAAAGAACTGTTTCCCACAACCTTGTTAATGGTGTAAGGACCATATCGGAGTGGTCTTAGCTTTCGATGGCCTCTTGTAAGGCATTTTTTCTGCAGATGCAACTAGAATTTGCCACCCACTTGAAACTTGTGTGGCACACAATGTTGATGATGTCGCTGCTTGTACAAGGCATTTTCTAGAATGGAGCGACGATATATAGGCCCTTTGGGTAGAGGTGCTTTGGGAGTCAGATCGAACAAATGCTTGACCTAACAGTGCAATTGTACCCCTATTGATGAAGAAAAGATGTCCCTGTGTTCCTCTACAACTGTATCCACCTGCTTATGTTGCATGGAGGAACGCTTTCGAGGGTCATGGATGTGGCTATGATCTTCCCCTTACTTTGAGAGTGAACCAAAAAGAAAATGAATTTCCTAGTTTGGGAGGTGATCTTATTGCTTTTCTTAGCAGAGATCAAAGAGGTGGTGGTAGGTGGGGCTACCTCTGGTATCCTGTATAATGAATTACCCAAAGAAATAATAAAATCACGAGGCCTTGACTCATACACAGCATCTCACTTCCACAAGTATGGTTGGCCTAACAATACATCACAAACATCAAGAGGTGCAATATCACACAATATGTCATTTGTGAAGGGCTTAATGCTACAGGGAAGGAGGCACTGCTAGCGGACTTGGAGATCTCGTCCTTGGTGAAGCCACCCAATATTGTATGGCTGCGAGTGTGGTGTAGTCGGTAGGCTCAATTCCTTCACAACCTCTGCATAAATGAGGTTCTTTTGGCTGCCACTGTCGACAATGAATTGTAGCAGCGAACCCTTATCCCACATTTGTGAGTGGAAAATACACTCCCCCTCCTTTGGATCTTCGGGCTCATTCTTCTGGATCTTGGCGGTGGCAACAGTGGCATTGGGATCCACATCAATGATCTACTTCCCTTTGTCATTCCTCTTTTCGAGTACTGACTCAGGGTTGGAACATGCTCTGATTCTGAAGCCTTCAACTCGGCCACTAGTGACTGCTTGGCTCAACACTCACTTGTGTTGTGAATGGGGCTCTTGTGGAACTCACACCACTTTCCTGTGTCCTTCTTTGACTTTGTGGTGTTGTTCTTTTCTTGTGGCTTCGACGGGTTGTCTTGGGTCACAC
Source organism: Pinus taeda (assembly GCA_000404065.3). NCBI lineage: Eukaryota > Viridiplantae > Streptophyta > Pinopsida > Pinales > Pinaceae > Pinus > Pinus taeda. Next base: position 566,239 of record APFE031203404.1, on the reverse strand, counting down.
TGTCTTGGCTTTGTCCTTGGTTCTGCGGTTTGGGGAAGCCTTTCCCTTGCTTCGGATTTGCAGATCCAAAGTCTCACTTCTTCTGTTTAAACTTTTGCTCGATCTTGACAGTGTATCAGTATGTCGTGCCAAGCGAGGATATGTAAAGGAACTCCATCTCGTCCTAGATGTACCTATGTAGGCAGCTGCGATATTTGAGTACCAAATGCTCCTCATAATCCTTGATACACAACTTTGTGCAAAGGGTATGAAAAATATTGGTAAACTTCGGCACGTCTTGGTCCCTTCCTTGCTGTAGCGTGGTCCACTTTATGCATTTATCCTCATAGCTTTTGACAGGGTAGTATTGCTCCTTGATGACATCCCAGAATGAATTCCAAGTGGGAGCGACTAAAAACAATGAGTTTGTACTTTCATCCTTATGCTCGCAGTAGGTTTCCCACCAGTCGTTTACTTGGGGGGCGAGTTTGAGAAGAGCGAAAGTAATTTTTTCTCGGCTACAAAAATCATGAACAAAAAATACCCTTCTAGCAGATTTAATCATTTATCTATGACATCTACATCTATCTGACCCTCAAATATGGGTTTCAAAGTTAAATTGTACCTTAAAGGGTGTGGCGTTTCCAGAGTAGCTGCATTGCCCCTGGGTAGCCGCTGAAGGATCTGGGCAAAGTTGTCCATCATCGCATTCCTCTGTCACTTGAGGGCTTCTTTGGGCAAGATTTTGATAGGATCTCTTGCCCCCTCATCTTTCTTTTAATCCGCCATGGGAGGCCGTCGGGATTTGCGAGGCTGGTCTTGCAAAGGTTCAACTAGTTCAAGCCCTAACTCCTTATATCCCGACCTCACTGGGGACATGCAAAGAAAAACAGAGAAAGAGTTGACCGCTTTGATACCACTAATCCAAATTTAAACAGGAAGACAACAAATTATAGAGATAACCATAAATACAGAGATGCAACAGAAATAATACTTCATTTCATTAATGTAAAATACTGAAGTATGCTTACAAACATAAATGGAAATAAACTAGCTAGGGCGATGGTAGCTTATCTCTGAGGAGAGATGTGGTGGCTACATGCCTCTGAATTGAGTTACAATGAGGCTCAAAGGCCTATTTATTGTTGAAAAACAATGGAAAACCCTAAACATCCAAAAACCTAACCCTAGAAGATGAAGCGTCAAACTATGGGCCCTGTTTAGGTAAATTGGTACATCAACTTCCCGAGGTCATAACTTTGGCATACGATCTCCGTTTGGCACACACAATACCTCGTTAGAAATATCTATCTGAGGACTATGACCCATGTTTGTCCTAGTTTTACCAAAAAACATCGTTTAGGACCCGAAAAAACTGCCAGAAATAGTAAATTGTGTTACAATTAAGGAAACTGAAAAACTGAAAGAGACAGTTGTGGGGGTCCAAGTGGGATAGGTGGGTGGCCACCAACATCCACCGAGATCATTCCTCACCCCTTAGGAAGCAATGGTCTCCATTGTGTTGAATGCCTCCATGAGATGGGGAAACTTCTGCTGTACTTGGCCGCTAGTGAGTTGTTCTGCAATCTCTGATGTGTCTAGTAATGGTGGGAGGCATGGCCGAGGGTGATCCACATTGAACACTCGGTGCAATCCAAGGAATGGGGGAATTTTTTTCTCCAAAGCATTGTTTCCCATAGCCTTGGTAATGGTGTAAGGACCATATCAGAGTGGTCTCAGCTTTTGATGGCCTCTTGTAAGGCATTCTTTTTGCAGATGTAACCAGACTTTTCCGCCCACTTGAAACTTGTGTGGTACACGATGTTGATCATGTCGTTGCTCATACTTGCCATTTTATAGAATGGAGTGACAATATATCGACACGTTGGATAGAGGTGCTCTGGGAGTCAGATCGAACAAATGCTTGACTTGACAATGCAATGGTACTCCTGTGGATGAAGAAAAGATGTCCCTATGTTCTTCCACAACCATATCCACCTGGTTCTACTGCATGGAGGATCCCTTCCCGGGAGCCATGGATGTGGCTACGATATTCCCCTTACTTTGAGAGTGAACCAGAAAGAAAATGAATTTCCTAGTATTGGAGATGATCTTATTGCATTTCTTAGCAGAGATCAAAGAGGTGGCAGTAGGTGGGGCTATCTCCGGTATCCTGTATAATGAATTACCCAAAGAAATAATAACATCGGGAGGCCTTGACTCATACACATCATGTCTCTTCCACAAGTATGGTTGGTCTAGTAATACATCACAATCATCAAGAGATGCAACATCACACAATACCTCATCTTTGAAGGGCTTGATGTTGTAAGTAAGGCGGCACTGTTGGCAGACTCGGATATCTCGTCCCTTGTGAAGCTACCCGATACTCTACGACTGTGAGTGTGGTGTAGTCGGTAGGCTCAACTGCTTCACAACCTTTGCTGAAATGAGGTTCTTTTGGCTGACACTATCGACAATGAATTGTAGTGACGAACCCTTTACCCGCATTTGTGAATGGAAAAGATGATCCCCCTCCCCTGGATCTTCAAGATCATTCTTCTAGATCTTGGTGGTGGCAACAGTGGCACTGGGCTCCGCATCAATGATCTGATTCCCTTTGTCATTCCTCTTGTTGGGTTCTAACTCAGGGTCGGAACATGCATCTGATTTTGAAGCCTTCAACTCGGCCACCACCAACTGCTTGGCTCGACACTCACTTGTGTTGTGAGTGGGGATCTTGTGGAACTCACACCACTTTCTTGTGTCCTTCTTTGACTTTGTGGTGTTGTTCTTTTCTTGTGGCTTTGACATGTTGTCTTGAGTCACACATTCTTGGCTTCGTCCTTAGTTCTGCAGTTTGGGGAAGCCTTTCATTTTATTCGGATTCGCAGATCCAAAGTCTCGCTTCTTTTGTTTAAACTTCTGCTTGATCTTGACAGCATATTGGTATGCCATGTGGAGCGAGGAGATGTACAGGAACTCCATCTCGTCCTAGATGTACTTGTATAGGAAGACACAATATTTGAGTACCAAATGCCGCTCAGAATCCTTGATACCCAACTTTGTGCGAAGGGTATGAAAAATATTGGTAAACTCTGACACGTCTTGGTCCCTTCCTTGTTGCAGTGTGGTCCACTTTATGTATTTATCCTCATAACTTTTGATAGGGTAGCACTGCTCCTTGATGGCGTCTCGAAATGAATTCCAAGTGGGAGCGGCTGAAAACAGTGAGTTCGTACTTTCATCCTTCTGCTCGCAGTAGGTTTCCCACTAATCCTTGATGTGGGGGGCGGCTTTGAGAAGAGCAAAATTAATCTTTTCCTGGCTGCAAAAATCATGAACAGAAAAATACCCTTCTAGTAGTTTTAACCATTTATCTACGACATCTGCATCTATCTGACCCTCGAATATGGGGATTCAAAGTTAACTTGTACCTTAAAGGGTGTGGCATTTCCAGAGTAGCTGCATCACCCCTGAGTAGCCGCTGAAGGATATGTGCAAAGTTGTCCATCATCACGTTCCTCTATCGCTCGAGGGCTTCTTCGAGCAAGATTTTGATAGGATCTCCTGCCCTCTCATCTTTCTTTTCATCCGCCATGGAAGGTTGTCGGGATTTGCGAGGCTAGTCTTGCAAAGGTTCGACTAGTTCAAACCCTAACTCCTTATATCCCGATCACGTTGGGGACATATTTCTTTTCATCCACCATGGGAGGTCGATGGGATTTGCGAGGTTGGTCTTGCAAAGGCTCGACCAGTTCAAACTCTAACTCCTTATATCCCGATCATGTTGGGGACATGCAAAGAAAAACAGAGAAAAAGCAGACTGCTCTGATACCACTGGTCTAGATTTCAACTTGAATGAAACAAATTACAGAGATAACCATAAATATAGAGATGCAACATAAATAATACTTCATTTCATTAATGTAAAATACTGAAATATGCTTACAAACAAAAAAAGGAAATAAACTAGCTTAGGCGATGGTAGCTTATCTCTGACGAGATATGTGGCGGCTACATGGCTTTGAACTGAGTTACAATGAGGCTCGAAGACTTATTTATTGTTGAGAAACAATAGAAAACCCTAAACATCCAAAAACCTAACCCTAGGAGATGAAGCATCAAGCTATGGGCCTTGTTTGGGTAAATTGGTACATCAACTTCCTGGGGTCGTAACTTTGGCATACAATCTTCGTTTGACGCGCACAATACCTCGTTAGAAATATCTATTCGAGGACTACAACTTTTGATTGAATTTTTTGTCCTAGATTTCCCTAAAAACATCGTTTAGGGCGTCAAAACGGCTGCAGAAGTTCAGGACCCGAAAAAACTGCCAAAAATAGTAAATTGTGTTACAATTAAGTAAACTAAAAAACTGAAAGAGAGTTGTGGGGGTCCAAGTGTGATAGGTGGGTGGACACCAACATCCACCTAGATCATTTCTCCCCTATTTGGAAGCAATTGTCTCCATTGCGTTGAGTGCCTCCATGAGATGGGGAAACCTCTGCTGAACTTGCTCCCTGGTGAGCTGTTATGCAATTTATTATGTGTCCAGTAATGGTGGGAGGTATGGTCGAGCGCGGTCCACATTGAACACACGGTGCAAGCCAAGGAATGGGGGAATTATGTGCTCCAAAGCATTGTTTCCCATAGCCTTGGTAATGGTGTAAGGACCATATCAGAGTGGTTTGAGCTTTCGATGGCCTCTTGTAAGGTGTTCTTTCTACAGATGCAACCAGACTTTGCCTCCCACTTAAAACTTTTGTGGCACACGATGTTGATCATGACTTTGCTTGTACTTATTTTCTAGAATGGAGCGACGATATATTAGCCCATTGGGTAGAGGTGCTCCGGGAGTCAGATCGAATAAATGCTTGACCTGATAATGCAATGGTACCCCTGTGAATGAAGAAAACATTTCTTTGTGTTCTTCCACAACTGTATCCACCTGCTTCTAATGTGTGGAGGAACCCTTCCCAGGGGCCATGGATGTGGCTACGATCTTCCCCTTACTTTGAGAGTGAACTGGAAAGAAAATGAATTTCCTAGTCTGGGAGATGATCTTACTGCATTTCTTAGTAGAGATCAAAGAGGTGGCGGTATGTGGGGCTACCTCTGGTATCATGTATAATGAATTACCCAAAGAAATAATAACATCACAAAGCCTTGACTTATACACAGCTTGTATCTTCCACAAGTATGGTTGGCCTAATAATACATCACAAACATCAAGAGGTTCAACATCACATAATACCTCATCTGTGAAGGGATTGATGTTGTAGTGAAGGCGACACTACTGGCAGACTCGGAGATCTCATCCTCGGTGAAGCCACTTGATACTGTATGGTTGAAAGTATGGTGTAGTCGGTAGGATCAACTGCTTCACAACCTCTACATAAATGAGGTTCTTTTGGCTTCCACTATCGACAATGAATTGCACCGGCAAACCCTTCACCCACATTTGTGAGTGGAAAAGACGCTCCCCCTCCTCTAGATCTTTGGGCTCATTCTTCTAGATCTTGGCGGTGGCAAAAGTGGCATTGGGCTCAACATCAATGATCTACTTCCCTTTGTCATTCCTCTTGTCGGGTTCTGATTTAGGGTTGGAACATGCATCTGATTCTCAAGCCTTCAACTCAGCCACCAGCGACTGCTTGGCTCGACACTCACCTGCCACATCAATTCACACCACTTTCTTGTGTCCTTATTTGACTTTGTGGTGTTGTTATTTTCTTGTGGCTTCGACAGGTTGTCTTGGGTCATATCGTCTTAGCTTTTTCCTTGGTTTTGCGGTTTGGGGAAGCCTTTCCCTTGCTTCGAATTCGCAGATCCAAAGTATCGCTTCTTCTATTTAAACTTCTCCTCGATCTTGACAACATATCGGTATGTTGTGCCAAGCGAGGAGATGTCCAGGAACTCCATCTTGTCCTAGATGTACCTATGTAGGCAGCCACAATATTTGATTACCAAATGCCACTCAGAATCATTGATACCCAACTTTGTACGAAGGGTATCAAAAATATTGATAAACTCTGGCACGTCTTGGTCCCCTCCTTTCTGCAACGTGGGTCCACTTTATGTATTTATCCTCATAGCTTTTGATAGGGTAGTGCTACTCCTTGATGGTTTCCTAGAATGAATTCCAAGTGGGAGCGGCTGAAAATAGTGAGTTCGTAATTTCATCCTTCTGTTCGCATTAGGTTTCCCACCAATCCTTGACGTAGGGGACGACTTTGAGAAGAGCGAGAGTAATCTTTTCTCGGTTGCAAAACTCATGAATAAAAAGATACCCTTCTAGTAGATTTAACCATTTATCTACGATATTTTCATCTATCTGACCCTCGAATATGGGGATTTCAAAGTTAACTTGTACCTTAAAGGGTGTGGCATTTCTAGAGTAGCTGCTGGAAGTAGTTGTGTCACCCCTGGGTAGCCGCTGAAGGATCTGTGCAAAGTTGTCCATCATAGCATTCCTCTGTCGCTCAAGGGATTCTTCAAGCAAGATTTTGATAGGATCTCCTACCCCCTCATCTTTCTTTTCATTCGCCATGGGAGGCCGTCGGGATTTGCGAGGCTGGTCTTGCAAAGGTTCGACTAGTTCAAGCCCTAACTCCTTATATCCCAACCTCGTTGGGGACATGTAAAGAAAAATAGAGAAAGAGTTGACCGCTTTGATACCACTGATCTGGATTTAAACAAGATTGCAAAAAATTACAAAGATAACCATAAATACAGAGATGCAGCAAAAATAATACGTCATTTCATTAATGTAAAATACTGAAATATGCTTACAAATAGAAATGGAAATAAACTAGCTTGGGCGATGGTAGTTTATCTCTGAGGAGAGATGTGGTGGCTACATGCCTCTGAACTAAGTTACAATGAGGCTTTAAGGCCTACTTATTGTTGAGAAACAATGGAAAACCATAAACATCCAAAAACCTAACCCTAGGGGATGAAGCGTCAAACTATGGGCCCCGTTTGGGTAAATTGGTACATCAACTTCGCGGGGTCATAACTTTGGCATACGATCTCTGTTTGACCTGCACAATACCTCGTTAGAATGATATATCTGAGGAATAAAAATTTTGAGAGACCAACATGGGTGTCCCAATTTTCCCAAAAAACGTTGTTTAGAGCCTCAAAACGGCTCCGGAAGTTTAGGAGCCGAAAAAAATGCCAAATCGTAAATTGTGTTACAATTAATGAAACTAAAAAACTAAAAGAGACAGTTGTGGGGGTCCAAGTGGGATAGGCGAGTGGCCACCAACATCCACTTGGATCATTCCTCCCCCCCTTAGGAAGCAATGGCCTCCATTGCGTTGAGTGCCTCCATGAGATGGGAAACTTCTACTGAACTTGGTCCCTTCTGCAATCTCTGATGTGTCTAGTAATGGTGGAAACCATGGTCGAGGGAGGTCCACATTGAACACTTGGTGCAAGCCAAGGAATGGGGGAATGTTTTGATCGAAAGAATTGTTTCCCATAGCCTTGGTAATGGTGTAAGGACCATATCAAAGTGGTTTGAGCTTTCGATGGCCTCTTGTAATTGGTTCTTTCTGCAGATGCAACCAGACTTTGCTGCCCACTTGAAACTTGTGTGCAGCACGATGTTGATCATGTTGCTACTTGTACTTGGCATTTTCTAGAATGGAGCGATGATATATCGGCCCGTTGGGTAGAGGTGCTCCGAGAGTCAGATCGAGCAAATGCTTGACCTCGCAGTGCAATGGTACCCTTGTTGATGAAGAAAAAATGTCCCTGTGTTCTTCTACAACCGTATCCACCTGCTTATGTTGCGTGGAGCAACCTTTCCCGGGGGCCATGGATGTGGCTACAATCTTCCCCTTACTTTAGGAGTGAACTAGAAAGAAAATGAATTTCCTAGTCTGGGAGATGATCTTACTGCATTTCTTAGCAGAGATCAAAGAGGTGGCGGTAGGTGGGGCTACCTTTGGTATCCTGTATAATGAATTACCCAAAGAAATAATAACATCGCGAGGCCTTGACTCATACACAGCATGTCACTTCCACAAGTATGGTTGGCCTAATAATACATCACAAACATCAAGAGGTGCAACATCACATAATACCTCATCTGTGAAGGGCTTGATGCTATAGGGAAGGTGGCACTACTAGTGGACTCAGAGATGTCATCCTTGGTGAAGCCACCCGATATTGTACGACTGCGAGTGTGGTGTAGTCGGTAGGCTCAACTCCTTCACAACCTTTGCTGAAATGAGGTTCTTTTGGCTGCCACTATCAACAATGAATTGCAACGACGAACCATTCACCCACATTTGTGAGTGGAAAAGACGCTCCCCCTTCTCTAGATCTTCGAGCTCATTCTTCTGGATCTTGGCAGTGGCAACAATGTCATTGGGCTCTGCATCAATGATCTGCTTCCCTTTGTCATTCCTCTTGTTGGGTTCTAACTCAGGGTCGTAACATGCATCTCATTTTGAAGCCTTCAACTCAGCCACCAGCGACTGCTTGGCTTGACACCTACTTGTGTTGTGAGTGGGGGTCTTGTGGAACTCACACCACTTTCTTGTGTCCTTCATTAACTTTGTGGTGTTTTTATTTTCTTGCGGCTTTGACGGGTTGTATTGGGTTGCATCATCTTGGCTTTGTCCTTGGTTTTGTGGTTTGGGGAAGCCTTTCCCTTGCTTCAGATTCGCAGATCCAAAGTCTGGCTTCTTCTATTTAAACTTTCGTTCGATCTTGACAACGTATTGGTATGCCGTGCCAAGCGAGGAGAAGTCTAGGAACTCTGTCTCCCCCTGGATGTACCTATGTAGGCAACCGCGATATTTGAGTACCAAATGCCACTCATAATCCTTGATACCCAACTTTGTGCGAAGGGTATGAAAAATATTAGTAAACTCTAACATGTATTGGTGCCTTCCTTACTGCAGCATGGTCCACTTTATGTATTTATCCTCATAGCTTTTGACAAGGTAGTAGTGCTCCTTGATGGCATCCCGGAATGAATTCCAAGTGGGAGTGACTGAAAACAGTGAGTTCGTACTTTCATCCTTCTCCTCATAGTAGGTTTTGCCACTAGTCCTTGACGTGGGGGGCAACTTTGAGAAGAACGAAAGTAATTTTTTCTCTGCTGGAAAAATCATGAACATAAAAATACCCTTCTAGCAAATTTAATGATTTTTTTACGACATCTGCATCTATCTGATCCTCGAATATGGGGATTTCAAAGTTAACTTATAGCATAAAGGGTGTGGCATTTCCAGAGTAGCTGCTGGAAGTAGTTGTGTCGCCCCTGGGTAGCCACTGAAGGATCTGCGCAAAGTTGTCCATCATTGCGTTCCTTTTTCGCTCGAGGGATTCTTCGAGCAAGATTTTGATAGGATTTCCTGCCCCCTTATCTTTCTTTTCATCTGTCATGGGATGTTGTCATTTGCGAGGCTAGTCTTGCAAAGGTTCGACCAATTCAAGCCCTAACTCCTTATATCCTGACCTTGTTGGGGACATACAAAGAAAAACAGAGAAAGAGCAGATCACTCTAATATCATTGATCCGAATTTGAAGAGGAACGTAAAAAATTACAGAGATAACCATAAATACAGAGATGCAACAGAAATAATACTTCATTTCATTAATGTAAAATACTAAAATATGCTTACAAACATAAATGGAAATAAACTAGTTTGGGCGATGGTAGCTTATCTCTGAGGAGAGATGTGGTGGCTACATGCCTCTGAACTAAGTTACGATGAGGCTCGAAGGCCTATTTATTGTTGAGAAATAATAAAAAACCATAAACATCCAAAAACCTAACCCTAGGAGATGAAGCGTCAAACAATGGGCCCTGTTTGGGTAAATTGGTACATCGACTTCCCGGGGTCGTAACTTTGGCATACGATCTCTGTTTTCCGTGCACAATACCTCATTAGAAAGATCTATCTAAGGACTACAGCTGTTGAGTGACTAAGTGTAATGTAGGTTCCATGTTGGTTCCTGTTTTCCCAAAAACATCGTTTAGGGCCTCAAAACTACTCTAGAAGTTTAGGACCTGAAAAACTACCAAAAAATAGTAAATTATGCTACAATTAAGGAAACTAAAAAACTGATAGAGACAGTTGTGGGGGTCCAAATGGGATAGGTGAGTGGCCACCAACATCCACCTGGATCATCTAAAAATTTTTCTGGCTTTTGGAATTTGTAGCATCTTCTTGAATATAGTGGAGGTTAAAGAAATTAGAGTCTTAGCAGCTTCTAAGAGTTGTTTGTGTCTTTTCCTACTATCGAAGTTGCTAGCACATCAGGAAACCAATTTTGAAAAATTGAAGACTTCAAGTATGTACCCAACATGCACAATACCTAAAGTCTAAGCTTTGTTACTATTCTTCTTCTTCAAGTTAATCCCATAATACTATTTGAAGGTGTTGATGGCCATAATTGACCAGATCAACATTTAGGAAATTGCCTGGTTAGGATCCCAATTTGATCCTTTTCTAATTGAGATTGCGATTTCGACTCGTTAAATGGGTTTGATTAACACTTTGAGGTTTCACTTTAATGAGTGTATACTTATTATGGGTGTAAAATCAACTCTGAGAAAATATAATTATAGAAAGGGTTGAAAGACTTAATCTAATAAAAATAAGAAAAATGTTAACTAATATATAGATCTAAATATAAATATCCCAGGTGATTATGTTTGTGAACAAGGAAATATAGCAATAACAAGGGATGTAGATCATTGGTTTCTTTTCTATAGTAACTCAATTGTAAATAAAAATACATTTGATTTAAATAATTAAATGAATTCAATTCAATCACAACATTCAAATACCATTTGAAGTCTTAACGTTTTAATATGAATAAAAGCAACATATCAATAACGATCAATCTTATCATTCAATATCAAAACAAAAGAATATATATCACAATTTCAATAGAAAGATGGGAAAGCAAATAAGAGCAATAGTACCATATCCACTTTGCCTCATTGGAACATGAAATCAAAATGGTCTAGCAATTATATTAAGGAAATAATTGTATAGTAGTGCACAATTTACTTTCTTCTACAAAATTAGAAACCCGAACACAAGATTATATGTAGCTTAAATAATATTATAAAAAAATGAAGGATAAAGTCTTCCTCCATGATTTTCTCAGTAGTAAATATAAATTTGGCAAAGTGAGAATCTCTTTAGATGAAAAACACTTAAACAGTTGGAGAAACTTTCACAAAAGCATTATTAGTTGATTTCCAATGAGCATAGACTTATAGAAGGTCAGTGAGCTCTGAAGGAGAGTCAAGCCAAATATTAACTTGACAGTTGTAAACATGTGCTTCTATAGTTGGAAGTTCATCAACAATCCTATCATTAATTAATTTGGTCATTTTGAAATAGCTTTACGATTTAATCATGTATTTCCAAATTGAATCAAAATCAACCTTCAACACTTTCTTAATCTTGTCATGACATTCCATTATGCTTTCATGTGATTTTTTCTTTAGAGCCTTTGCTTTTGATGGTTTCTGCTCTGTAATCTCTTGCTCCAACTTTATGTCCTTGATAACTTGGATAATGGATTGCATTAGTGGAAAACAATTTTGTTGTGTCACCATGACTAATTCCTAGGAATAATGCAAATTAGCTTTCCAAGCTTTGAGAACGGTTTTCCTTTGCATTGCATTAATTTTGGGTAGGTTAGGGAAGTGTCTTTTTTTATCATTCTACCAAGAAAATAGCCCAAACAATTTATTCTTTACTTCATCATATTCAGTTTCCTTATCAATCATATCATTAAATAAGGAACTAGCCATCTTTTCTTGAACTTGCACTAAGCTCAACCTATCACAACATAGCTCCTATTCATGAAGGAATTGTTGATTGATGTTAATATCTTATTGCTTGAATTGTGCTAAGTCCACCATATTACCTATTGATTGGATTTTAATTTGCATTTCATTCATCTATGCATCTCTATGTTGGTTTACAACTTGGAATTCACATTGTATTCTATTAATTTCTTCTTCTCAAAGCTTTAATTATGCCTGTATTTGATTTCCCTACTGGGACAATTGTTGCTCCAATTATTGAATTTTATCATCCTTTTGTTTGACAAACTCATTTAGTTTTCCAACACACTCAATATTAGAATTTTCATATGCCCCAATGTGAATAGCCAAATCTTCAATAGTCCAATATGATCTAAGTTGAGATCCATCCCAAACTATCCATAAGGAGACCCTTGTCACCTCTTCTATGTCTTCAATTTTCTTATTTTTTCTACTCCTTAAAATAGTGTTTTTTAAGGACTATAAAATACTTCAATTGATTGAATGTACTTCATCTCAATAGGTGGCATGGAACTTTCTAACATTTATGTTTTCTCACTATCACCAAATATTGAACTAATATGAGTTTTAATAAAAATCTCAGCGACAGCTAGATGGATCTCATTGTAATCAATAACATTGGGAGGAGGAGTATTTAACTACTACTACTCTGCCTATTTTTTTGTATTTTTCACATGAACTAGAGTTGGAGGAGGGACATCAAGTGTTTTCTATGAAACATCTACCATAATTTTTTCAAGCTCTTCCCATTTCTCATGCATTCTAATTACCTCTATTTTTTTTTATAATGGATTTTTTAAGAAGCTCAGTGATAACTTCAAAAATGATGTTTTCAAACTATAAGGGTACTTTCACAAGAACAATTTCCAAAACTTTGGATGTAGAAGCCTCTGCTAAAATTGTTTCACTTGTTGCTTGCTACATTATTAAAGGCAATAAAGCTCTCATTTCTTCTCTAAACACTAGGAAAAGTCCATACCTTTATGGGGGAAGCTTTCTGGCTCTTCTGCAAACTTACTAATAAGACTTGGCTCTACAAAACAATCATCATAAGTAGAATTTTCATGTGCATACTTCTTCACAACCATAGAAATACATTGTTCTCCAACAACACCCAAACGATCATTGAATTTTAGAGAAATTTTGGGTAGCTTTTGTGTGAATAAGTTGGTTAATTATTTTAAGGTATGTTGGACATTTTGGCTCAAGGTGTAAATATTGACTTAAATTGGAAAATTGGGCCAGAGTTTCTTTGAGATCTTTTTCAATTCAACTATATTACCCGATTTAGTTGTTTGGTAAGTTATTTCCTTGCAAACCAACTTGTCAGGGACAATAAGGGGTAAATCATGTGGAGGTGCCTAACAACCATATATTCTTATGTAACAGAAATTTTCGTCAAAGTATCCATCACCAATTCTATCAATGCATTCTTTGGCCTCTTCTGAAATTCCCATAGGTTTAGTATTAAATGTTACTTCATAAATAGGAATAATGACAAAATGACTGATTTGATACAAATGATCTAAATAGTTCTCCTCCTAGAGCTTGTTATGATATATATGGATAGGCAGTGCTTCAACGAGAGACCATTTCCATCCATTACTGGAAAATAGGTAGAAAATAAAATTCCATCTCCATAACAAACACCTACATATAAAAAGGGGGATTATGAGTAGTGGTTTTAACAAGGCAAAAATATTTGATGTGCTTGCAGGCTAGGTTATCTGACAAGATCTTCGCCCAATGGAAAACATAACCTTCCGAAGCCTTTTCAATAAGGGGAACCTAGTCCAGATGAAAATGTGTAACATATTTCTTGCCAAAGATTCTACAAAGCATAGGAGAAAGAAAATAAAACACAACATTCAAAGAAGTAGTAGAATATTCTTTAAAATAATTTGTTGGGTATGTGTTATAATTTTTGCATGACTAGGTCCACGTGTTGTTATGTTGTGTTGGGCACAACGGGGGGGTGGTAGCCCCCCTACATGGGGTTCATGGAAGTGCCTTGAATTATTTTTTTGTGGACCAAGGATGGTTGGGAGGACCTACCCGTGGTTTTGTGCATGGGTTTTTCACATGGTTTTGGGCATGATGGTTTTTCCCATGGTATTTTGTAGATCCAGTCAAGGGAACTAAATTTATGTTCTAATCTAGGGTTAATGGATTGGGAGTTTATGAATTCTTCGACATGTATATAATGTATTCTAACATTGAAAGGAATGTAATGAAAAATCAATCTGGTTTTTATGGTTTTGAGTTCCAAGAGAAAAATATTTGTTTATAATTTATGTTCTCGCCATTGTATATGTTTCTTTCTTTTTTAAGAATTCAGTTGTAGGTTGTTGGGTGTGTGTTATATTCTTTCCACGATTACCCCACACATGGGGTCTGGGGTAGTGCCCTAGGAAATTTTTTTTGGACCCTATATTAGGTGGGCGGACCTACCTATGGTTTTTTGCATGGATTTCACACACGATTTTGGGCATGATGGTTTTCTATCCATGGTATTTTGTAGATCTGGTCAAGGGAACTACAATTATGTTCTAATCCAGGGTTAATGGATTGGGGTTTATCGATGCTTCGACATGTATATATATGGATTGTAACATTGAAAGGAATACAATGAAAAATCAATCTGGTAGTCCCATTTTTGGGATCCAGGGGAAAATATATGTGTATATCTGTTTTATGTTTTATGCTCTCGCTGTTGTTTATTTTCTATTTTTTAGAAGTTGTATGCAGGTTATTTATGTACGGAGTTAAAAAACTACACAGGTAACTTCTGTACAAGGTTAAAACCTTCATAATATTATTTAAACTTTTATTCATTCATCCTCCAGTATTTGATTAAATTAGGATTTTTTTATTATACTCAGTACATTCCTCTTTGAAAAAATTGTCTAAGAATGTAGCATTATATGTAAGCTAAGTTCAAGCAATTTATACATAACCTGGAGATCTTTGAAGTGGAAGGAGCTGACAATTGTGCCATGAGAAGTGTAGATTAACCGCCTATAAGTATTTGTGGACTATATAACCCAACATACAATGTCAGTGTGTGGCAGTATCCTGGGGCAAAGAACAATTTTGTGCAGGAAAGACTTTGCAACATTTTGGATAGATGTGTCTGGATTGCCTCTAGCTCCTTCTTTGTCCATAGGAATCTCAATTACATTATTGTGTAATCATTCCTCTAAGAGTTTGTACATGTGGTTCCTTGAATATGTTCCAACATCCTTAATGATTATTGTGTCCAAAAACAAAAAAATATTCAGATTCTTATCATATACCTCTTCAAGGATTGGTTGAGGTGGCTTCTGCACTGGCTACTTATTTTTAGGTTGCTTGCCCATGTTCGATGTTCTTGTAAAGTTAGTATATTGAATAGATTGTAATAGAGAGGAAAACCAAATTCATGGAAAATTTTAACAATTTGAGGCTTATCTAGAACTACGAAATGAGGTAACTATTGAAATTTAGACCAAAATGAAAGGTACTAACTATCGAAAATAAGTGACTGCATGCAGGATGATATTGGCATGAATGGCATAAGAGCTCAATTTAAGTTGAAATGACCTTTATTTACTTATGGATTCATTATTAAACAAAAGATTAAGGCTTAATCATTTGATTAATCATTCACAAATTTTGATTAACCCTAATTCACATTGTGAGATTAAGGCCATGTTCAAACAATAAGTTATGAGAGGGTCATGGTGGGACAAAGAAATGTTTGTCGTTTGACCAGAAAACTTTAGCATCAAAGTATTAAGGACATGTTGGATTGTCAAATATTGATGTATCATAGTGTGACATGTGGCAGAATCTGATAAGAACACGTTGAAAAACATTGCATGTAGAAACAATGTCCATGTCATCCCGGGAAGGATATCTCGGGTGTAAGTTAAGTTTCAACATTTAAGAAGGGCCGATGTCCGAGAAATAACAAAGGAAGGGAGACAAAATGTTTCATGATATTTGTTGGAAAATTTTCCATCTTTCCATGGGGATTTATAAAAGGTGAAACACTTGAAAAATGAACGGGCTAGGGAAATATTAACAAGTTTGATGGGAAAATATTCGCGATATGTCAGGAAAATGTCCATCCCATTGCGGAGTGATTATGGAATGAATCATGGAAGGATAAACCCAAGAGACAAGAACTAGGACCAGAAAATTATTATTGATTACTTAAAAAAAAAAAAAAAAAACAAACAACAAAAAAAAAAACAAAAAAACAAAAACAAAAACAATAATAATAATAATAATAATAATAAATTTAAAAAAATTGTCCCACCACGGGGCTTTTCCAAAAGTGATTCAATAAAAGAGAGTGTGGTCCAAGATATTCATGTAATGAGAGATGTGAAAAATAATTGTTAAATAACAATGTGCTTAAAAACTTAGACATTTTTTGTTTTTTGAAGATTTTATAAAGGATTTTAGCATAAAATATGTACAAGGTGGAAAGTCATCGTGATTTTACAAAGGGTGAATTATATGCATACATAGGATATACACACTTAAAATGGTCCCCATTTATTATAGATTAAGTACAAAATGGGGGGGGTGTTGTTTTGTTACAACAATTAGCGACACACTAGGATAACTATTTATCTCTGTTCAAGAAAATAAGAGAAATAATGGACTAGATTGCATAAAGAAAAAAATTACAACTTATTGAAATATCATGAATAACTACTTACAGTTATTTATAAAAATGAGAAAAAATTTGTACTCGTACTTATTCATTTGATCTTGTCCGGAGGGATGAGGAGAATATTATATAATTTTATTTGATTATTAAGGATAGTTTACTGACCATGATTTGATGCAAGCAATTCAACTCATCTTTATGTTACCCAACATCGCTATGATGCAAGTGAGCTCCCATAGCCCCGATGAATTTTCCTTGATATCATGTATGCATTTACCCACTACCAACGAGCATTCATGCCCCGACGAAATTGCATACACTTCCTAGACCTTTTGGTTCTTTCAACTTCCTATATTGTATACTTTATTAACCATCTTTTGATAATAAAAAAATACATTTGAAATTTGCTATTAGCAATGGAAAATAGGAACTGGGGTTATATGAAAATTACTTTGATATTATCCATCTCATAGAGTATAATTAGGATTTTCATCTTGAGATTTAACATTCCTATTGTTGATTACTTTATTAATATAACGGGGAAATAAAACTCTAGAAAAAACTTGATTTTTAAGTACTTTCCTAGGAAAACTTTCTTTGTAAAGATAAATTAACCATAAATACATTTATCATGATGGCATTACGTTCATGGTAAACTTTCAACCTTTCATGCAATCGGTTAATAAAAGTTCTCCATTGTGAAAGATGCATGAACAAGATATATAAATCATAATGTGTTGCTAATTGTCATAAAAAAAAACAATAACCAAAACATGAAAATATGGATTTACAAAGGTTATTTACATATTTACAAACAAGGTGCGTTAACAATTTATGAGAAATATTTCTTTAAGATTTGTCCATCCATAGGTAGATTCTGCTCTACTCCATCTAAGGTTTGTAATAGGAAAATGGATAGACCTATCTTTTTAGAACTCTGAAACTGTCCTAGCCAGAGCGCTTGGAATTTCATGTGTTTGCCCTTTTCTTCATGAGTTTTGTCCCATTTAAGTACAAGGATGCTTACATCAAAACTTTATCGCCCACTGAGTGATTATTGAACCATTGCTTTATACTTTTCTGGTGATTCACATATGTTTTATTGGCATTTTGTTTTTCCTCCTCTAACTTAAAGAGTTAAGCTATACGATGTTGTAAGCTAGACCAAGGTTCTTCTTAGATAGATTGGACTAACATAAAAAATGGTAAGGTGACGTTAGGGGGTAATATAGCTTCTTTTCCATATACTAAGAAGTAATGGGAATTACCTATTGTGGCCTTATATGTAACTCTATCTTCCCATAAGGCGTTAATGAGATATTTATACCAAGTTTTATGATTTTTCGGAAACAAACTTTTTAATCATTTTCAGAAGGTTTTTTTTTGTGGACTTCGTTAAACCATGACCTTATGGATAATAATTCCCTGAGTATTTTGGTGTAATACCTTTTTGAACATAAATCTCAGTAAGTGATACAAAAGAAAAATATGTTGCATTATCAAATAACAAGGTGCTCAGGATACTAAACCTGGTAATGTTATATTGTTCAATAAAAGAGATTAGTTGTTCAAAGTTAACACTTCTTAAAAGAATAACCTCCACCCATTCGGTGAAATAATCCTTTGTTGTAAGGATATACTTATGTTGTTCTGAAGAATTGGGAATGATCTCATCGATTACATCTGAACCCCATTGCTCAAAAGGTTGTTCAATGATGACTAACTACATAGGTAAATTTGATTTTATGTCTCTACCTACTAAGGTTTGAACTTGGCATATTTTGCATCTATGAACATAAATGTGAGTATCCTTGAAAAACATTATCCAATAATATCTTGCATGTTGGAACTTGTGTGTGGTTGTATCACTGCTAGAATGCACACCTACAGGTCCATCATGTAAATCATGCAAAAAATTATCATCATCAGATTTTTCAAGGCATTTAAGTAACATGGATTCATAATTATTTATATATATCACTCCATTAATTAATTGATATTGGTTGAATTCTAATCTTAAAGCATGTTTCTTTTTAAGATCCAAATGAGGAGGAGCAGTGCCATTAGATAAATAATAAATTAAGTCTTCATAAATAGAAGTTGAGGAATCAGGAACGACCCATACTTGAGATGTAACTTCAGATTTATGATCTTTAGATATCTTTTCATACTCTGAATCAATCGCTTGGGTTACCAACCTACATAAAATTTTTCCTCGTGCAATTTTAGATTGTTTGAGTTCAAGGTTGTATTATTGGAGTGATGTGACCCAATGAGCCCTTTTCTCTCCAAGTTCTCTTTGAATTAATAAATTTTGAATTGAAGAATATGGGACAATTACTTTAGTGTGGAATTTTGACATAAGCGATCTAAAATCCCCAAGGGATAGCTCAATTGGTCGAGTTCTTGTTGCTAACTACCTTTCTAATTGGGAGGTCACATGGTCAAATCTCCTCAATGCCCTTGGGGTTTAGCCTGACTAGATAAGCTGACTGGTAGATCCCTTCGGGTGGATCTGCCTGGATATTACTCGTGGATGTAGTGGCCATTCAGTGACCGTGAACCAAATAAAAATAAAAACGGCCTAAAATGTTGAACGGATTTAAAAAAAAAACAGAAGCTTGTTTTTCTACATAAGAGTACTTGAGTTTAGCTGCATGAAATATTGAGTTATTAAAAGAAATTGGTATTTATTCTCCTTGATCATTCTTTTGTATAAGCATTGTTGCATAGGACTGGTTAGAATCAAATGTGTAAAGGATAAACTCTTTATTAAAATTAGGCAATAGTAAGGCAGGAGCAAAAGCCTTTTTTTCAAAAACACTCCATTTAAATATAGAATTCTTCTTAATCATATTTAGTAGAGGTAAGACAAAATTTATCTGTCCTTGTTATGAGGACGAGGAATTTTTGAAATGATTTTGACTCTAGATGGCTCAATAACAATTCCATTTTTAGAAACAATGAAACCTAATAATTTTCCTTCATCCAGTGCGAAGAAATATTTTTTAGGATTTAATGAGATCCCATATTTTCTTCAACATTCAAATATTTGTTTTAAATGATAGATATGATCGGATCACTTCTTGGAGTAGATATTGATATCATCTAAATAAACCATGACATATTTATTAATCAATCCTCTAAAATCAATATCCATTTCCCTCTAGAAAGTTTCTCCAACATTTATCAATCCAAATGGCATCTTTTCGTATGAAAAAGTGCCCCACTTGGTTCTAAATGTAGTATTAAGTCTATTATTTAGATCAACTAAGATTTTATTATAACTAGAAACCCCATCTAGGAATGACATTAACTCTGATCCAACCATTTTCTAAAGAATCTGCTCCATTGGAGGTAGTGGAAAATTATCATTGTCAAAAGCCATGTTGAGATTCCAAAAATCGATGTAGATTCTAATGTATCCATTTTTATTTCTAACTGGAACATGATTAGCGACCCACTCTAAATGTCTAACCAAAAAAATAATATTTGCTTTCAATAACTTATTCAATTCAATTTTGATTTAGGTCTCAAGATTTTGATGAATTTTCCTAAGCTTATGTTGGAATGGATTTACATTTAACATCATAGGGATTGTGTGTTGAATAATGGATGTATCACATGCTTTTTGGATCATCATAATACCATTTGAACATGTCTTTGTATTGCTTCAAAACATTAATAAAGGCATTTCTTTCACTATGGGAGCATCCTAATCCTAGATTTACATTTTGTAGATTTTGTTCTATGCCTAGGTTGATGACTTCGAATTTCAAAGTGGAACTATTGGTTTTATAATTTGTTTTCCTTTTAAATCTATCCTTGAGAACATAAAAATCTTCTAATTTGACTGCAAATCTAGGAATAGTATTTCTAGATTTCATTCTAGCTTCGTTAGATGATTTATTAGGTTATTGGTCATGGGATTCTTCATTGGTGATATCATCATCATGTGTTCCCTCGGAAGTGAGGAAGTTAATAATATATTCATAATCATTAAAGACTAGCCAATTGGACACATTGTCAAGGAAAAAGGGTCTAAAAATTGATTTTATAGAAAATCAGTCTAGGCTAAAGTCTTTAGGAGGTATCAATTTGGAAGCAACACTAGCCAAAATATCAACGCCAACATTTTGCATCCTATGGATGGGAATGATATTAAATTCTAAAAAATTGGACACCGGGTCCTAAAATAACTATTGGTAGTTTTTAAGATGACTAGAAACACAGTGAATAGTATTTATGACATGTTTTATTACAATTTCTAAGTCACCAAAGAATTTTAGATATAGCACGCTCATGCTAATTGATTTTCTTAGGCCCTCTATTAGTGCTTCATATTTGACCACATCGTTAGTACACTGAAATTCAAGCCTACATGTCAACATAATCTTCTCCCATTGGGATTTAATAGAGTACAACCTACAACAACAACTTCGTTAGATTTCGTTCCATCAAAATACAATAACCATGTACGAGTATTTACAATGTTATCTACAAAATTGATACAATGAGATGAGTTGGTTTCTAAGAGGTATTATATTTATGAGTAGGCATTTGAAAAAGGAAATGGAGAACTTTGCGTAAGGAAATTTCCAAAGAATGAATCTGCACAATAATTTCCAATAGTAATATTTTTGAAGAAGACAATGTTCATTTTCACGATCAATATCTTTGATTGTATGTTTCATATATTTTTCTCGGTCTACCCTAATATTATTTGACTTGCCATTAAATGGTAACCATAAGTGTGACCATTCCGTTGCAAAATAACCATTCAACTTTTTGGAATAGTTTTGACTTAGCAGCAAACCATATGACTCGAGTATATATGTAATCACGATATCAATAGAAAACCTTTGGGTGTGAAGCTAATATGATAAGTACACCTTTTAGTTCTCCTATCACTTTGACTTTTGAATTGTCTAACTGCATAATTTGTGTAGTTGATTCTTGTGGTCTTACATTGATCTTCAAACATACTAAATAAGGCATAATATTCGAAGAGGCTCCATAATCGACTAGAGAATTATGGACATTTTTATTAAATATTTCAAAATTCAATAGAAAAGGTGGAGTATGGGAATTCTATTTATCATCAAAATAGCATCAACTTGTTTGATTTTTTTCTGAGGAAGAAGTCTGTTAAGTTTTACATTTACTTTAGTTAACTACAACAAGGGATGGAAATGAAGGTTTATATGTTGCATTTAGGGCATTAAGCAAGATTTTATTTTGTTGTTTTAATTCACTCATCTCAAAGATTGAAATGTTAGCCTTGGTTTTCTTCATATACTCAACCACATTATAATCTATGTTATCTAGAATAATCAAAGTTTTAGATGTTGATCAATCTTAAGTTGAATCCTTATTTACATGATTAGTTGAAGTGGAAGGAGATGGTGTCGAAGTACTACCGGGAGAGATTTTTCTTCTAGTTGTTACGACAAGAATTTCTTCATTAGATAGAGGACCACAAACATCCCATGTATCATTTTCATTTGTTGTTTTAGATTCTTCCTCCTCTTCAACCTCTTCTAGTTCCTCAATTTGTTCTTCTTCTTCGACAATAGATATTTGACTAGCAGGAGGAGTTTGTGGGTTTCTTTTCATGAATGACCTAAAATGTATTTTGGAAGAGGATTCCTCAACAACTTGTTTTTTGAGATCCACAAATTTTTTTGCTAAGGTTTTAAGGACCTTCTGTAATCCTTCCATATCGAAGACTTTTTTTTTCTCCTCTTTAAAAGTAACCTTCTTTGTTGGTTGAGGAGAAGGCTTCTTTTCTTCGGTCATGGATTTGTTGGCTATATTGAGCATTTCCTTCTTGAAATTCATGGTTCTTGCATGGTATCAACCAACATGATCTTGGTTGCATGTTTAGCAAATATGACGGTTGAAGTGGGCAAAGCACCAGTATAAAAGTCGATCTCAACATCGGCTCCTGGTTTAGATGCATTTGGTATTTTGTTTAAAATCTTGTTAAATATCTAATTGAAATCCTTTATTCTCTCTTTGGGACCCATTTTAATCCTTGATAGTTTAGCTAATATTGTTGTTGGTGATTTTCCATCACCAAATTTCTTTATGGACATGTCTTCAAAAGTATCCAAATTATTAATAGAATTAACTTGTAGAGAAAAATACTAGGCAATAGTTCTACCTTCAAATGTATAAGGAAATAATCTACAAATAAAATCTTGTTAGAGAACACTCCTAAGATTAATGGCTAACATAAAATTATTGATATTATATTCAGGGGATTCCTTGTTATCGGGATTGAATTTAGGTAGTGAACTCTCAGGATGCTTAAGAAAATCATGTTTGTCACCTAGATATTAACTACTCTAAGAGTTTCCCAAGGTCTCTTGGCCATTGTAATAGTAACAATGATTGTAGTACTAGGTGAAATAACAATAGTTGTAACAAAGGAAGAAGTTCTTACAGACTAAGTCAGTGAAGAAGGGGAAGGTGAAGTGGATGGAAGGAAAATAGTATCATTTTGAATAACATATTCTTCAGATTGTGAAAATGGATTAGTAATGGTAGGTGTAAGAGGGGGAGAGTTAGGAGCATTTTTTCCACTAGTTTTAAGATAAAAATCAATAATAGTTTTCTTATGATGATGAGCTATAAATGGAAACTCAAACAATTCAACTCCCAAATTCTCACTTTGTGCTCTAGTAAGAACACTAAGATTTTATAACGAGGAAGAAATGCTTCCGCCAGATTCTTCAGAACTTTGAGATGATTCTCCTAGGTTTTAAAGTCCTCATATCCTCTTTCTAATTCTTTGAATTTCAAGTGAAGCAAGAGGGTTTTGATAATTATTATGATCTTCATGCGTGTAACGCTCTCCTCCCACATCTATCCAAGCAACTGGCCAGCCGAGGTAAACATGCGACGAGAGGCCACTATGATAAGATTCAACCTCCTTGGTGACTTCAAGGAAACATAATTGATGGAACATCACACACAATCATCCAATATCATCAACAGAACCTTCAGGAGACAAGTCAGCCACTCAGATAGCTTGTCCTTGGGTCCCACTGTTGTTTGAGAACTTAGGGCAAAGTAACTCTACCTAAACACTTCCCAGGCGAGTTATAACACTCCTTGCACACTACCAAGGTGAGTTATAATGCTCCCCAGACACTACCTGGGTGAGTTAGTCTCTAAAATAACGCTTTGTTTTGCTAGCATTCTGGGATTTGAGCCACCTTTTTCGGTCCAGATCTTGGGACACTGCCCAGCATGGAATGATCACTTAAAATTGGTAAGAATACAAGGAAACAAGTATACAAAATCAATAAACTAAACAAGACCATAACCATAACCCTACTAGCAATGACAAGCATTTCGTTAAACATATCATCGACATGTAATCTATAGGTGTAAATAACTTAATTAAGTGTAGGGATCTCATACTTATCTAAGAATCGATATGAACCATTTTTCCCTCATGCCATTTGTTGCATTATCCTCCATTAATTCATAGACACATTATCCATTCACATACAAGTAAAAACATGCTGAGAGACATACATAAATGCTGTCATAAAATGTGCATATAACCAACATAATAGGAACATAAATACAATAAACATATCAACCATCAATTCCATAAATACATCAATACCTTTACACATGAAAATCAAGGGAATGGATTTCTCATTAATGAATGCAATGAACCAACTAGAGATGGGACTATCACGTTCCACCTGATCGTAGAATGGCTAGGCCAAATCTCTCTTCAGTCATTCACCCCCGTGCCATATTCCAAGCATGAATGTGGGATCTCATAGGACACATCAATCAAAAATCATCTAGGGATTCCAAAGGCCATTCACCTCAACCCATCAAATAGTGATTCCACCTCACGGTCGAACATCACCAAAAACCATCATCAGATTGGTCTCCATCCAAGCCTTCCAAGGCTTCCAGAGCATTTGTCCAACCAAGGCTTCCAGAAATAGTAACTCAACCCACAACTTATACAGGGCTTCCAGAGAGTTTGTCCAACCAAGGCTTGTACTAGTAACTCAACCCACCAAGGGCTTCCAGAGCGTTTGTCCAACCAGGGCTTCCAGGACTAGTAACTCAATCCAAGATGTTACAGGGCTTCAAGAGTGATTGTTCAACCAGGGTTTCCAGGACTAATAACTCAACCCAAACTAAGGAAACATGAGAAACAAAAAAAATAAAAAATGAAAGTAAACCCACAATCACCATGGCTATCCAGGAAATGGCAAGGCTAGGCAATCCACTGTCGATCTAGGCAATCCTCCATGTCAATGGCAGATCAAAACCAAGAAACCACATGCATGCATGCCAAAACCTGTGAAGAAATCATATATGCAACTCGGTACCTACAAGAAAATCTGATGTAGTTGTTGATGTCGATGCCTTCTTGTGCTTTCCTGCTCTTCCTTTGCCTTCTTTCTCCAAGAATCCAAGTATGCCACACCCACGAAGAGTGCTCCAAGAAAACTCTAAGTCTCCAAGAGTATGAGAGAGAGAGAGAGAATAGTGAGAGAGCTCCAAAACTGAACCGACAAAAGGTTACCAATTGATCCTCAGAAGCCTTTTTATGAATGAGGCCTCCATTTTCTTTATTTTCCTCCTCACATGCAACCTGTGACCTTTCACCTCCTTTTTCTCCTAACTTCCATTATTTTCATAAATAAATGTGCCAAAATTCCATTTTAATGCCTTAGCCATTGCCTTTGCCAATTTTCTTAGCCATAAACAATCAAACGAACACCCCCTAGGATGTCTTTCCCAACATTCAACTTGGAGCAAGTGTCCCAGTCATCCGTGGTTATTGCTTTTAACATTTATTGCATGGAATTTTCACCAGGGCTATTACAGAACCCTCCCCTTTGGGGGAAACCACCCTCGGTGTTCAATCACACATATACCTCAGCAACCTGCTGACATAAGACATACTACTCGTGGAGCTTTATAACATAGCTCGATGTAGTATTTACAATGAAATACCTGCTCAAGAGAAAATAACAGCATGACAACATGACAACATACTGCATAGTGGAGCTTTATAACACAACTCATTACGATATTTACAATGATCGTCCTACTGAGTGCCAACTCATATAACATCACAAAATCATGATAACATAACCATATGATAGCATAATAACATGACACCCATACCGCATAGTGGATCTTTATAACATAGCTCGTTACAGTATTTACATCCATACACGGGTGTACATATAACAACATCATCAAAATATATATACCAAAACGTATGCCAAATCATTTATCAAAACATATATCAAACATATTCTAGCATCATATCTAAGCATATATATCAAAACTTCATATAGCATATATCAACCATCATGAAGCATATATCGATCACCATAAATAATATACTAAACCAACATAAAGAAGATACTAAACCACCATAAAACATATACCAAGCCATCATAAGAAAATACTAAACCACCATAAAGCAACTACCAAACCACCATAAGCAACTACCAAGCCACCATAAGAAATCACCAAACCATAATATCAAGGTTTCTTTGCCTCAACCGGCAAACAAAGAAGGATACATGGCCCGCATCTGATCCACTATCTCCCTTGTAGTTTCATCGGGCCTAAAGTGCTTCCATTGCACTTTAACTTGCTCTATTGCTTAGTTCTGGAGCATGAGCACCTTTTTCTGCAAATTATAATGAGGCTCCAGTTGGAATTCTCCCTCTGGTTCCACTTGCAATATAGACCAGTAAATCACATGATCAACATCCTTAACATACTTCTTAAGCAAAGATACATGGAAAACATTGTGGACTTTCGTTGTCGGAGGCAGTGCAATTCGATAGGTCAGTGGCCCAATCCTCTCAATGATACTAAAGGGTCCAAAAAACCATGGTGCCAGCTTGGCACATGAGCCAATCCACAAGGATCTTTTCTTCAATTTGATGCGCATGTACACATGTTCCCCAACCTGAAACTCCTTGAACAACTTGTTCCTATCAGCATAACTCTTATGCCTATCCTATGTTTCCTTAAAAATTTTATTAATCACCTGCATCTCCTGTTCCATGTCTGTCAACATATCTGGTCCAATCAATACTCTACTAACCGGATCACTCTAACTAATGGGAGTGTTACAACTCTACCCATACAATGCCTCAAAGGGACTCATCCTCAGTGACTCTTGACAATTTTTGTTGTATGCAAACTAAACTAAAGGGAGATACTCTTCCCACTTCCGCTGCTGATGCATCACATACATCCTCAACATGTCCTCTAATATCCTGTTGACCCTCTCTATCTATCCATTCGTCTGCGGATGATAAGCTATGATCAAGGCCAACTCTATGCCCAAACCTGCAAATAACTCCTTCCAAAACTTGGAAGTGAACTTTGCATCCCTTTTTGACACAATATTCTTTAGAAAACCATGTAGTTTAACCACATCTCAGATGAATACCTATGCCACATCACTAGCTGAGAATGTATACTTCACCGGAACAAAGTGTGCAACCTTTGTTAACCTTTCCACAATGACCATGATGGAATCATGTTGCTTCACTATCTTCAGAAAACCTGTGATGAAATCCATGGAAATGACCTCCCATTTCCACTCCGGAATCGTGATCAGTTGTAGCAGCCCACCTGGATGTTTGCACTCTACCTTCACTCGCTGGCAATCAAAACATATTGCCACAAACTATGCTACATCTCTTTTCATATTCAGCCAATAGTAATATCTCTTCACTGTTGTGAGTGTCTTTTGATAACCTGGGTGACCTGAATATGGTTTCACATGAAACTCCCTTAAGATCACCTTCTTGAGGTCATTGTCATCTAACACATATATCCTGTCTCGAAACCTAACCAATCCATCTACTGTAAGACAATAGTCCAAGTCCTGTGCACTTGCACCTATACCTGTACCACCACTTGTACATGTACCTATACCTATACCTGTACTCTGCTGCAACCTGTGCACAATATCCATATATATAACATCCTATTGTTCTGCCTACAAGACCTTGTCATGTAAGTATGTCCCATAGGAGCTCATAGCTGCCAAGTGATTCACCTATACTCGCATGTTAAGAGCATCTTCCACTCGGTTCTCCTTACCTTTGATGTACCTAATCTCGAAGTCAAACTCTATGATCGTGGCCAACCATCTAGCCTGCCTGGCATTCAGATTCGGTTGTTCAAACAAATACCTCAATATAATGTGATCACTCATAAGCACAAACTACTTGCCAAGAAGATAGTGTCTCCACATATTCAATGCATGTATAATCGCTGCCAACTCGAGATCACGTGTGGGATAGTTCTGCTCATGCTCGTTTAGTTTCCGGGACTCAACATACCACATGTCCATCCTACATAAGGACTCCACCAAGTCCTCTCTTGCAAGCATCTTTGCATAACACAAACTCTTTATCCGAATCTGTAATCTGTATTACTAGTGCACATGTCAGCAACTGCTTAAGCTACTCAAAGCTAGTCTTACACTCTTCAGTCCATTTGAGCTTCTTACCTTTTCTTTGCAATGATGTAATGGGATAAGCAATCTGCGAGAAGTTCCTGATGAACCTCCTATAATAACCTACCAGACCCATGAAATATATCACCTCATCCACACTCTTAAGAGCTACCCACTCCATGATGGCTCTTATATTTTCTGGATCTACTGCAATGCCCTCCTTGGGGACAACATGTCCCAAGTAGTGCACCTTAGTATGAAAGAAACTACACTTGCTAATCTTAGCATACAACTGATTCTCTCTCAACAATCTTAATAATGCTGCTAAACACTTGGCATGCTCTTCCTCATTTTTAGAATATACTAGTATATCATCAATGAACACAATAACAAACTTATCCAAATATGGATGCAACACATTGTTCATCAAACACATGAATGTAACTGGAGCATTAGTTAAGCCAAATGGAACAACAACAAACTCATAATTCCCATACCTGGTCCTGAACGCAGCCTTTTATATGTCCTCCTCTTTGATGCGTACCTGATGGTATCTAGATCTTAGATCAATCTTCGAGAACACTGCTGCTCCCTTCAGCTAATCGAACAAGTCATAAATGCTTGGCAAAGGGTATCTGTTCTTGATAGTCACTTTGTTCAACTGCCTGTAATCAATACATAATATCAGGGTACCATATTTCTTCTACACAAACAAGACCGGTGTGCCCCAAGGTGATACACTTGGCCTAATGTATCCCTTGTCCAACATTTCCTTTAGCTGCAAATTTAACTCAACCAACTCAGGTGTGCTCATCATGTAAGGTGCTTTCAATGTTGGAGCTTCCCCTGGTACTAACTCGTTAGAAAAGTTACCTCCCTATGAGGTGGAAACTCTGTGATGTCCTCAAGAAATACATCCTTGAACTACTATAAAACTGGGTACTTGTTCAACACATCTGCATCCTCAACCTCCTTACTCCTATCATTAGAAATATGTACTCCAAACAACTTGCACCCTTTCCTGTGGCTACACTTTGCTTGCATAGCTGTCACCATCCTAACTGATGTGGCTTTCTTCTTACCTTGCACAACTCTTGGTTCCCCATTGTCATCAACACAATCAATGGCTTTTTCATAACAAACAACCTTGGTTCTATGAAGATACAACCAATCCATGCCCAACAACATACTGTACAAACTCAATGGTAAAAAATTCAAATGTGTTATGGTAGGCATACCATTTAAGTCAAATGTGCAAGCTCTTACCCAATGGTGCACTCACTTCTTCATACCTGAACTAACCAAGACTCTACATGCAACTCCATATTCAAACCACACTTATCCACCAAGTCAGGACTAACATAGCTATAATTAGATCTAGGGTCAATCAAAATAGAAATAATTTGATCACAAAACTTACCATCCATCTCAATGATAGATTCCTGGTGTTCTGTTTACCCATTTTCCACGGCTGCATAGATACGAGGAATACTCTGGCCTACATCTCCAACAGTCTGCGCCACCTGTGTACTATATATCGGAGGTCTACGAACCTGATTCTGTGGACAATCTCTCATGCGATGGTCTTTGCCACAAGTCTAACACTCTATAAGCTTCCAGCCTCCATCCTTGTTCTTCTCCTCAACTCTATGTCCTTGTCCTCTATTTGATGCATTGAACCTCTTAAGTGGTGCAACATTCTCCTTGTTATCTGTACCCTATGGCCTTGATCGTTTTTTATCCCATTTTCCTTTTTTCTTTACATTACCTCTTCCAGTTTGGCTTAGTCTCAGTTCTGCACTTTTCTTGTGCATAGAAATGCTTTGGCTTTCGAATGGCCTCCTCTAGTTATCTAGGCTCATAGAATTCAATCTTGTCTTTGAATGCAACTGGTAATCCACTAATGAACCTCTAAACCTTAGCCTTCTCCTCTGTGAGGTAAGGCACGTACCTCAATAACTCCAAGAACTTGCTAGTGTACTCATCATCTGTCATGGAACCGATCTTTAGTTCATAAAATTCGTTTGCTCTGTCATCAAAGTACCTTTCAGATAATTAATTTTTCTTGAATAGCCGCTCGAATTCAGTCCAAGTTTGATCTTCCTCATCTATGTCTCTAACATTATTCACATCTTCCCACTAGATGTCTGCTTTACCTTTAATACTGAAAGTAGCTACTATAGCTTTCATGTTCTTTGAATAATCATGCAACCTGAAGAACTTCCTCATGCCAAGTAGCCATGCCTCTGCATCCTGTGGTTTCTTCATTTCCCCATCAAAAGTAGGTGGCTTCACTTTCTTAAATTCATCCGGAAAATACTCCCTATCACTCCTCTTGTAAGGATGATACCGATGATGATCATAGTGCCTATTTGAATTAGAACTAGAATCATACCTATGTCTATCCCTTCTCCTCTCTGGAGTGTCCAAAAATATACCATATCGGATGGTTTTAGATCTATCCGACTTGTGTCTACTACAAGACCTGCTACCATATGCCCCATTAGTTTGTCCTCATGCTCATGACTGATCTGGAGCTGTCCTTATCGCTGAAAATCCGATAAGCTCTGAAGTATGACTGCATTTACCTCTACTAACTTTTTTTGCGACTGTATGATTCTGTCATTATCTGCCTTACAAGTCCTTATATTTTCCTTTAGGCTTCTCAATGTTACCGCCAAGTTGGGAGAGTTCCCAACACCATACTGCTCTTTGGATTCGCAAGGAGAGTCTCTATAGTTAACCATCTTGCTAGCCATTTGATATTTCTTCCTGCAAGGCATAATATGTCAGATAAACCAAATCACAGTAAACCAATGTACCTTAGTATAGCTCAGGGAGGGTACTTGTCTACAAGATTACCAAATCAACGTGATACATGTATAACATAATCATAACAACATATCAACATATGCAAGTAAATGTATCAACTCATAAACATCACTCTAACTAGGGTCTAGTCACCAATGCAAGGCCATATCAACAATGCATGCTATGACGTCATGCATGACAACACCATTGATCCATCGTACACATTTCCACATGCAACCAACAATATGCATAAGCAACACCAAACCAACTACCAATACGCATAACCACATGTAGTCGAACATAAGTGATCAAATCTTGTAATCAACCTACAAGATTGATACATGTAATCAAAATATTCAAAAAATGTAACCTAACATAGAAGGATGTAAGTAGGTATCATGAAATCAACATGTAAGTGTCATATAATCCATACACGGTCAATCACATACTCATTTAAAATATACTTCATGAAATCAATATCAAATTCTCCATGATAACCATATTACAACCCTAATCCATCATCAAACAAATGCAACAAGTATATAAGTGTAAGAGACGCACATGACATTGACATGCATGCATTACCAACACACATTCAACTCATTCAGTCCGAGAGTTGAACCATGCTCTGATACCACTTTGTAACACCCTCCTCCCACATCTACCCAAGCAATCGACCAGCCGGGGTAAACATGCGACGAGAGGCCACTATGATAAAATTCAACCTCCTTGGTGACTTTAAGGAAATGGAATTGACAAAACATCACACACAGTCATCCAATATCATCAACAGAACCTTCAAGAGACAAGTGAGTCACTCAGATAGCATGTCCTTGGGTCCCACTGCTATTTGAGAACTTAAGGCAGAGTAATGCTCCCCATAAACTTCCCAGGCGAGTTATAACACTCCCCAGGCATCGCCAAGGCAAGTTATAACGCTCCCCAAACACTACCTAGGCGAGTTCGTATCTAAACTAATGCTCTGTTTTGCTAGCATTCTAGGATTTGAGCCACCTTTTTTGGCCCAGAGCTCGTGACACTGCCCATAATGGAATGATCACTTAAAATTGGTAAGAATGCAAGTTAACAAGGATGCAAAAGAAATAAAATAAACAACACCGTAACCAGAACCCTACTAGCCATGATAGGTGTTTCATCAAACATATCATTGACATGCAATCTATAGGTGTAAATAACATAATTAAGTCTAGGGATCTCATATTTATCTGAGAATCGTTATGAACCATTGTTCCCTCATGCGATTTGCTGCATTATCCTCCATTAGGTCATAGACACATGATCCATTTACATACAAGTAAAAACACACTGAGAGCCATACATAGCTATTGTCATAGAGTTTGCATATAACCAGCATAATAGGAACAAAACCACAATAAACATAGTAGCCATCAAATCCATAAATACATCAGTACCTTTACACATGAAAATCAAGGGAATGGATTTATCATTAATGAATGCAATGAACCAACCGAAGATGGGACTACCACATTCCACCTGATCGTAGAATGGTTGAGCCAAATCTCTTTTCACCCATTCACCCCCATGCCATATTCCAAGCATGAATGTGGGATCTCATAAAACACATCGATCAAAACTCATCTAGGGCTTCCAGAGGCCATTCACCTCAATCGATCAAACAGTGATTCCACCTCACGGTTAGACATCACCAAAAACCATCATCAGATTGGTCTCCATCCAAGCCTTCCAGGGGTTCTAAAGCATTTGTACAACCAAGGCTTCCTGAACTAGTAACTCAACCCACAACTTATACAGGGTTTCCAGAGTGTTTGTCCAACCAAGGCTTCCAGGACTAGTAACTCAATCCACCAAGGGCTTCCAAAGCGTTTTTCCAACCAGGGATTCCAGGACCAGTAAATCAACCCAAGCTATTACAGGGCTTCTAGAGTGTTTGCTCAACCAGGGCTTCTAGGACTAATAACTCAACCCAAGCTGAGGAAACATGAGAACCAACCAAAAGAAAACAATGAAAGTAAACCCACAATCACCATGACTATCCAGGAAATGGAAAGGTTAGGCAATCCACTGTCTATCTAGACAATCCTCCATGCCAATGACAGATCATAACCAAGAAACCACATGCATATGCCATGCATGCCAAAACCGGTGAAGAAATCATACATGCAACTCGGTACCTGCAAGAAAATATGATGTCGATGTTGATGTTGATGCCTTCTTGTGCTTTCCTACCCTTCCTTTACCTTCTTGCTCTAAGAATCCAAGTATGCCACACCCACCAAGAGTGCTCCAATAAACTCTAAGTCTCTAAGAGTATGAGAGAGAGAGAGAGAGAGAGAGAGAGAGAGAATAGTGAGAGAGCTCCAAAACTGAACTAAAAAAAGGTTACCAAATGATCCTCATAAGACTTTTTATGAATGAGGCCTCTATTTTCTTCATTTTCCACTATTTTCCTTCATTTTCCTCCTCACATGCAACCTGTGGCCTTTCATCTCCTTTTTCTTCGAATTTCCATTATTTTCATAAATAATGTGCCAAAATGCCATTTTATTGCCTTAGCCATTGCCTTTGTCAATTTCCTTAGCCATAAACAATCAAGTGAAAACCCCCTAGGATGTCTTTTCCAACATTTAGCTTGGAATAAGTGTCCCAGTCATCCGTGGTTATTGTTTTTAACATTTATTACATGGAATTTTCACGAGGGTTGTTACAATGAGTAAATTCAAGAGTAGAAGGATTATTGCTAGATCTATGAACTAATATCACTGGATGAGCAGGAGGAATTGATACTTCAAATGGAATTGAGCTTGAAGGTTCATGATGTGCAACTTTAGAACTTAAAGATGGAAATATTGACGGATAAATTGAAGTTGTAGGTGACACTGAAGGTTAATTTGATCTCTTTGAAAGGCTAGGGTTTTTCTTATATGACCTTCTTTCCATTCATAGTCGGATTACCCTCCGTCTAGTGACAAAAATGTTGACGACTAGAATTAACCAGATTAACATTTAGGAAATCACCCAGACATGATCCTAATTATATCCTTTTCCATTTGCAATAGTGATTTTGACTGGTTAAATGGGTCCGGTTACCATTGTGAGGTCTTTCTCTAATGAATGGAGACTTATTGTGGGCGTAAATTCAAATATGAAAAAGGAAAATTATAGAAAGGGTTGAATGACTTAATATAATAAAAATAAGAAAGAAGTTAACTAATATATGATCTAAATATAAATATCCTAGTTATTTATGTATGTGAACAGTAAAATATAGCAATACTAAGGGATGTAGATGATTGGTTGCTTTATTATAGTAACTCAATTATAAATAAAAATACAGTTCATTTAAATAGTTAAATGAATTCAATTCATTCACAACATTCACATACCATTTCAAGTCTTAATGTGATCAGGTGCTCAATATTTAGCTCAAAAATCAAAGTTCTTAGATGGGCTTGAAACCTATATGAATGCGCCCGTCTCGTCAAGATGATTGCAACGCAATTAGTTTCATTGAAAACCAAGTCTGGATGAAGGAGAAAAGGCCTACTGTTCATTTTCCTAAACAACTAAAAAATTGCAAAACATGACAAAATGATGACATGGTAGTACAATCAGCATAATGGGAATCTTCTTCAGTTTTTGGCCAATGAGGATGTGACAAGTGTCACTTCAAGATTCACCAGTTTGATTGTGTGAAGGTGAAATTGCCCAATGTCCTCCAAGGTGGAATTATGAGTTCATGATGAATATTATCTGGAAATTGTAATATATATATATATATATATATATATATATATAATATATATATATATAATATATTATATATATATATATAATATATATATATATATATATAGATATATTAATTATTAATATCATATATTATATATATATTAATTATTTAATATCATATATTATATTATAATTCTTCTATATAAATATTATTAATTTCGAACTATATCCAAATCCACATAATACATAAACAATGGCCCAATGTTTTATTTGGTGGGAAAAATATATTAAGGGATGGGTGGAGGGTGGGTTGAACCCATGACCTCCCCCTCCCAAACTCTGTTGCATAACCATTGGAACAAGCAACAGTTTTATTAAAATGGTGGCCCAATACTTTATTTAATCCAACCATGAATGCTGGCAGCGGAGCAGAGGGGACCATCCCCACGGGCCACCCCCCTCACCATACGACCACATAACATAACCCTGGGCTAGCACTAATGGATAAGCGTGCTTAGAGTACCGCTAATCTGGGTTTAAGTTCATTAATCCATATTTAAAGATTGTGGTAGTTTTGGAGGCGCACCAATTTAGGCGGGATTGCCAATTTGGGCGGTGCTAAATGGAGTCTTCTCCAGTTTTAGCAGGGTTTCCTACGGAAACATTGAATGAAGCATATCTTGAGAAATTTTCAAACAAATTGAGCTAAAAAAGAGGTGTTTTTGGCTAATTTGGACATTCTTAACACATTGGTGCAGGTATCAGGAGCCATAGATCTTTCTAAACAACATTTTTTTTCCACATTGAACTAATACAAAGGCCCAAGCCATGGAAGTTGGACCAAGGAGATGTAGCCCATGAGGGGTGAACTCCTTCATCAAAACACTGTGTTAATGTGTCTCTTTGATGGTTTGTTACATTGTACATGTTTGTTGTTCAATATTTTTTTTTGAAGCTATTTTTCTCATGAATGTCACTTTAAACTTAAGGAAATTTACATAATTATATGCACAAACAGCTAATGAAACCTTAGTAAAGGATCACTAAGCATGCACATGTTTATAAATATGTAATTGTTATTAGCGTAGAAAAACTAATCATACAAAAACAAATCAACTTGGTATCAAAGGAAAGGTTGAATTTCCTGATTACTTGAGTTTGTGCAATTAGGGTTTTAATGGTTGCAAAATTGTGATGCTTACAAGGTTAAAGTTGTAGAAAGGAGAAGGGAAGCTATTGGTTTCAACTCCTGAGGTAATGCCCAGAAGAAGGAGAGCCACAAGGCCACAATCTCCACCACCCAAAGTTCCAATTCTAGCTGTACTTGAAACTCCTCAAGTTTTGTCTTCAACTGATATTGAAGAGGTACAAGAAGTACCAATTTCTGAGCCTGAATCCATAGCCATTATGTTCAGAGAAAGAGAGCTTGAAGGTCCGTCTTCAGAAGAGGAAGAATTCAAGAAAGATTTTTATACCTTGATTGAGATGGTTAAAGTCATCTATGAAGAGAGGAACACTAGAATGTTGGAGAGAGTTCTAAACCTCCACATGGAGAAGGAAGGTCAAAGGACAAAAAAGATGAGAAGAAGGATTCCAAAGGGAATGGTGGAAAGCCACCTTGATCTCAACCATCCTCATCATATTCCTCATCATATTCGACATCTCATATAGCATCATCTTCCACTACCACCACTAAAACTGCCCATACTCATTCCAAAATCCCAAAAGGAAAGACTCGATTACTGAAATTGCACATAAAATTCAAACTTCCCATGTACAATGTAGAGGTGAATTCAGAAAAGTTGGACAATTGGATTCAACAGTTGGAGGTATACTGCATAATTCAAAACCTTCAAGAAGATGACATAAAGATCCAGGTGGTTTCACTGAGGCTAGAAGGAGTCCAACTAGTTTGGTGGGAAGAAAAGACTCAAGAAGAAATGAGAATCCATGGTAAGATATCCATCACTTGGGTTGAATTTGTTTATGCAATTAAAATATAGTTTTATCCTTTAGCCTATATGCAAAAATTCATTATGAGTTGGCAGAATTTTAGGCAACTTAAAGGCCAAATAGTTCAAGATTATACACAGGAGTTTAGGGAAAGGGCTTTGTTATTAGGAGTGAATTTTAATTCCCAAGATACACTGCCGAAATATATTAGGGGTTTACATTCCTATCTGAAACATACTATCCTTATGTTTAATCCAAATAACTTAGATGAGGTAGGTGTGCAAGCCACACACCTTGAATCTAGAGGAAAGAACATTTAGGAAGAGGATAGTAAGAGGAAGCCATTCAAGGGTAAGGAGAAATAAAAGGGTGGAAAATGGAAGGGGAAGAAGAATGGAAGTGTGAAGAAAGAAGGGGAGAAAATCACATGCAAACACTGTTCCAAAGAGGGGCATGATGAAGCCCACTACTGGAAATTGCATCCTGAATTAAGGCCTAAGAAACAAAACAATAAGGGAAAACAAAAGATGACCGCTACCACACAACATGACCTTGGTTCAGATTTTGGTGATGAGACCAAGATTTCAGCCATGGTTACAAAAGGAAAAGAAACTATTGCAAGCACTAGTTCATCACATAGTCAAAACAACACTCCAAATGAAGAGTCAAGAATAGAGTTGTTTCATGTTAGAGTGATTTAAAATCATACAAAGATTGATGCATTATTTGATAGTGGGTCAAAATCAAACTTGATTTCAAAAGACTTGATTAAAAAACTAAACCTTGAAATTGTACCTCATCATAAGACATATCCAAAGGGTTGGATAGTTAACAATGCAAACTTACAAGTTACAAGGAAGTGTATATTCAAGTTCACCATTACTGAAAAGTTCATTGATGAAGTTGAGTTAGATGTAGTTCCACTTGACATCTCAGGAATGATTTTGGGTAGTCCTTATTTGTATGATAGAAAAGAAGTATTTTATCTCCATGACAACAAATACATATTTCTCAAGAATGGGGCAAAGTACATAGTGAGATCCCATCACAAAAAGATGAACATTTCTTTGGTTAATGCAGGGCAAATGAAGAGACTAGTAAATGTAAGTAAAAATTTTGTGCTTCTCATGATCAAGAAAAAGAATGATGTTGATTATGAATCTTTTGAAGCTTGTGATGATAAATTGAAATCTGATTTGTTTGATGTGGTAAGCAAGCATGGCAAGATGTTTCAGGAACCAAAGGGGTTACCTCCCAAGAGGGGAATTCAACATGAGATTCAGTTGCAATAGGATGTTCCACTTCCAAACAGTGGCATGTATCGCATGTCTATTATGGAGAGTTTGGAAATCAAAAATCAAATTCAATAGTTTCTTAGAAAAGGTATTATACGCCCATCTACTTCACCATATGGTTCGTCCATTGTCTTGGTGCCAAAGAAGGATGGAACTTGGTGCATGTGTGTGGATTTCCGTGCACTGAATAAAATCACGGTAAAGAATCGTTATCCACTCCCAAGAATTGATGATTTGCTTGATCAGTTGAGGTGTGAAAAGTATTTCACTAAGTTATATTTACGAAGTGGTTATCATCAATTTAGGATAGCTGAAGAAGAAATTTGGAAAATTGCATTTAAAACTAAACAAGGATTGTTTGATTGGCTTGTTATGTCTTTCGGTCTTACAAATGCTCCAACTACTTTCATGAGGGTAATGAATGATGTATTGAGACCATTTTTAGATGATTTTGTCATTGTCTACTTAGATGATATCATCATATTCAACAAGTCAAGAGATGAACATGTCATGCATGTAAACAAGGTACTTGATGTCTTGAGAAAAGAACAATTGTTTTTAAAGATGTTGAAGTGTGAATTTGGCAAGACTTCTTTAGTGTATTTGGGACACATTGTTGGAGGAGGTGAACTGAAGATAGACCCCTATAAGGTTGAGGTCATTCTAAATTGGCCCAAGCCCAATATAGTTACAGAGGTAAGAAGCTTTTTAGGGGCAGCACAATATTGGGGAAAGTTTATTGCTAATTTTTCTTCCATTGCAGCTCCATTACATGCATTGACAAGTGTCAAAAAAGTCTTCCATTAGGGAGATGTACAACAGAAAGCATTTGATGCTTTGAAGCAAAAGATAAGTTCAACACTGGTATTAGCACTTCCAGATCTTAGATAGCCATTCGAGATTCAAAAGGATGCAAGCGATTATGCCATGGGAGCAATTCTATTACAGCATGGTAATCCCATTTCATTTCATTCTGAAATCTTTAATGGAGCTGTAACTAAATATCCCACATATGACAAAGAACTTTATGTATTGGTATAAAGTGTTAAGAAATGGAAGCACTATTTGATGGAAAAGGAGACCATCATCCATACCAACCATCAACCATTGCAGTATTTACAGTCACACTCAAAGTTGCAGCAGTCACGACATTTCAGATGGATGGGTTTTCTACAACAATTTCATTTGGTTATCAGGTATAAAAAGAGAATCTACAATAAGGTAGTTGATATACTTTCAAGGCCTATTGTAAATTCATCTGTTATACTCAAGCATAATTCTGTTTTGCATGAAAGTTACATAGAACAATATGCAAATGATAGTGACTTTCAAGAAGTATATGTAAGCTTGAGTCAAGGAAACCAAATTGAAGAGTTGGATTATCATGTACATAACAGTTTGTCGTATCACTTGGGCAAGTTGTGTATCCATAGGGAGAAAGAAACAGTATCATAAGGGAGGCACACACCTCATTGATTTCTGGACACTTTGTTGTAGGCAAGACAGTAGCAAATCTTCAAAGGGATTTTTATTGGCTACACATGTTGGATAATGTTTCTCGTTTCATAAGAGGATGTTCTTTATGTCCTCCAAGTAAGCCTAGCAATAGGAAACTTGGTTTATACACTCCACTTTTGGTACCTTCACGTCCATGTGAGAGTATCTCAATGGATTTTGTAGGATGTCTTCCATTGTCAAGGAAAGGTCATGATTACTTGTATATAGTTGTAGACAGGTTCAGCAAAATGTGCATACTAACACCATGTAAAAGAAAATTATAGCTGAACAAACAACTCATATTTTCTTCCAAAACATTTGGGTTCATTTTGGTCTTCCTACTTCTAG
Source organism: Pinus taeda (assembly GCA_000404065.3). Classification (NCBI taxonomy): domain Eukaryota; kingdom Viridiplantae; phylum Streptophyta; class Pinopsida; order Pinales; family Pinaceae; genus Pinus; species Pinus taeda. The sequence goes on along the minus strand of APFE031203404.1, from coordinate 526,640 downwards.
TGTAAGTGATCGAGATTCTCGATTTGTTGGGAAATTTTGGTCAAATTTGTAGGACATGATGGACACAAAGTTGAAGAAGAGTGCAACGTTTCATTCACAAATGATGGACAAATCGAGGTGGTCAATAAAACAATTATTCATATTCTTAGAGGATATTGCAACAAACATCCCAAGTTGTGGGATGAACAGTTGCATTACATACATCATGCATATAACAGGGCAAAGCATTCTTCCACAAACACATCATCATTTGAGGCATGTTATGGATACTTGCCAAGATCGCCATTGGACTTCATCTTTGAGAAAGATGTTACCATCGATGGTCATAGTGACAATCATAAGGCAAGGAAGTTCATAGAGAAAATTCAGTTGATACATCATACAATACAAGAACATCTTGAGAAAAGTTAAAGCAACTACAAGGCAAGGCATGAAAAACACTAGGTTGATCACAAATTTCAAGTTGGCAACGAAGTTTGGTTATATATTAGCAAAGACAGACTTCAAGGGGATGGTAAAAAGCTTAAACCAATCCATTATGTTCCTTTTAAAATTCTGGAAAAGATTGGTAACAATGCATTTAAGCTTGATTTGCCTCCTTATATGCAAATATACTTTGCTGCTAATGTTGAGAATTTGAGATTGTTTGAGCCTCCTTTGATTGATGATCAAGGAGAGGATGTTCAACTGCCATCAATAGATGATTTCTCGCCAGAATGAGCTTCAAAAAGATCTCATACTTGACAAAAGAACTGAAACTTCAAAGAGAGGGGATGTCGAATACCTTAGAGTGGGACTCGAGGGAAAAAAACCTTCTCGAGCCAAATGGTTGCAGATCGAGAAGGTGAGGGAGCTGTACCCTCACTTGTTGAACAATTGATGGTATCTTTTGGGGTCCAAAAGGCTTCTAGAGGGGAGTAATGATCAGGTGCTCAATATTTAGCTCAAAATCAAAGTTCTCATATTGGCTTGAAACCTGTACAACTACGCCCGTCTCGTCAAGAATATCGCAACGCAATTCATTTCAATGAAAACCGAGTTTGGATGAAGGAGAAAAGGATTGTTGTTCATTTTCCTAAACAACTAAAAAAATGCAGAACATGACAAAATGATGACATGGCAGTACAACCAACATGATAGGAATCTTCTTCAGGTTTTGCCCAATGAGGATGTGACAAGTGTCACTTCAGGATTCACCAGTTTGATTGCGTGAAGGTGAAATTGTCCAATGTCCTCCAAGGTGGAATTATGGGTTCATGAAGAATATTATGTGGAAATTGTATTTTTTTGAAATATAATATATACTATAATATTAATATAATATATAATATACATATAATATATTATATTATTCTTATATATAATATATATATATTATATAAATATATTATTAATTTCGAACTATATCCAAATCTGCATAATACATAAACAATGTCGCAATGTTTTATTTGGTGTGCAAAATATATTAAGGGATGGGCGGAGGGCGGGTTGAACCTGTGACCTCCTCCTCCCAAACTCTGTTGCATAACCATTGGACCAAGCTGCGATTTTATTAATACAGTGGCCCAATACTTTATTTAATCCTACCATGAATGCTGATGGTGGAGCGGAGGGGGCCAGCCCCATGGGCCAACCCCCTCACCATACGACCACATAACATAACCCTAGGTCAGCGCTAACGAATAAGCGTGCTTAGAGCGCCACTAATATGGGTTTAAGTTAATTAATCTATATTTAAAGCTGGCGACAATTTTGGAGGCACGCCAATTTCGATGGGATTGCCAATTTTGGCAGTGCTAACTGGAATCTTCTCTAGTTTCAGCGAGTTTCCTAGGGAAACATTGAATGAAGCATATCTTGAGCAATTTTCGACCAAATTAAGCTTAGAAAGAGGTGTTCTTGGCTAATTTGGACATTCTGAACACATTGGTGTAGGTATCAAGAGACATAGATCTTTTTAAACAACATTTTTTTTCCACATTGAGCTAATACATAGGCCCAAGCCATGGAAGTTGGACCAAGGAGATGTAGCCCAGGAGGGGTGAACTCCTTCATCAAAACATTGTGTTAATGTGTCTCTTTGATGGTTTGCTGCACTGTGCATGTTTGTTGTTTAGTTTTTGTTCTTGAAGCTATTTTTCTCATCAATGTCACTTTAAACTTAAGGAAATTTACTTGATTATATGCATAAACAACTAATGAAACCTCAACACAAGGAGTAATAAGCATGCACATATTTATAAATATGTAGTTGTTATTAGCACAACAAAAATAATCATACAAAAATAGATCATAATGTCTTGATATGAATACAAGCAACAAATCAATAGTGATCAATCTTATCATTCAATATCAAAACAAAAGCACATATATCACGATTTCAATAAAAATATGGAAAGAAAATAAAAGAAACAATACCATATAGGCTCCACCTCATTGGAACAGGAAATCAAAATGGTCCAACAATTATAATAAGAAAATAATTATATAGTAGTGCAAAGTTTACTTTCTTTTACAAAATTAGAACCCCAAACACAGGATCATAATGTAACTTAAATAATATTGCAAAAATTTGAAGGATAAATACCTCACCCATGATTTATCAACAGTAAAAATAAATTCGACAAAGTGAGAATTCATTTAAATGCATTGATAAAATTAAACACTTAAATAGTTGGAGAAACTTCCACAAAATCATTATTGGTTGATTTCCAATGAGCATGGAGTTCTTGAAGATCAATGAGCTCTAAAGTAGAATCAATCTAAATGTTAACTTGACAACTGTAAACATGTGCTTCTATAGTTGGAGGTTTGTCAACAATCCTATCATGAATTAATTTGGTCATTTTGAAATAGCTTTGCATTTTGATAATGTATTTCCAAATTGAATCAAGATCGACCTTCAACACTTGCTCGATCTTGCCATGACATTCCATTATGATTTCATGTGCTTTTTTTCTTAGAGTTTCTGCTTTTGGTGGTTTCTACTTTGTAACCTCTAGCTCTAACTTTGTGTCCTTGATAACATAGATAATGGATTGCATTAGCGGAAAACAAGTTTGTTGTGCTGCCATGATTATTTCCTCGGAGTAATGCAAAGTAGCTTTCCAAGATTTGAGATTTGTTTTCCTTTGTATTGCACTAATTTTGGGTATGTCGAGGAAGTGTATTTTTTCATCATTCTGCCAAGACAATAGCTGAGATAGTTTCTTCTATGCTTCATCATATTCAGTTTCCTTATTAATCATATCATTAAAGAAGGACTTAATTTTTTATTTTTTTTTTGTACTTGTACTAAGCTCAACCTATCACAACATAGTTCTTGTTCATGAAGGAACTGTTAAATGATGTTAATAGCTTGTTGGTTGAATTGTGCTAAGTCCGCCATATTACCTATTTCTTCTTGGATTTTCATCTACATTTCATTCATGTATGCATCTCTATGTTTCTTTATAACTTGGAATTCACATTGTATTTTATTAATTTCTTCTTCTCAGAGATTTAACTATGCCTATATCTGATTTCCCTACTGGGAAAATTGTTGCTCCAACTGTTGAATTTTATCATCCTTTTGATTGACAAACTCATTTAATTTTCCAGCAAAGCCAATATTAGTGTTTGCATATGCACCAATGTGAATAGCCAAATCTTCAATAATATGATCTGGTCTAAGTTGAGATCTGTCCCAAACTATCTGTAATGAGACCCATGTCACTTATTATGTATCTTCAATTTTCTTCTTTCTGTTTCTCCTCCTTACAATAGTATTTTGTTGAGGACTATAAAGACCTCAATTGGTGGAATTTACTCCATATCAATAGGTGGCATGGAATTTGAAAATAATTTTGTTTTCTCACTATCACCAGGCATTGAGCTAATAGGAGTTTTAATAAAAATCTAGGTGGGAACTAGACGGGTCACATTGTAATAAATAACACTCATGGGAAGAGTTAATTGATGCTCCTCTGCCTATTTTTTTATATTTTGCATAGAAGTCGAAGTTGGAGGAGGGACATCAAGCGTTTTTTAAGAAACATATGTCATAATTTTTTCAAACTATTCCCATTGCTCATGCATTCTAATTTCCCCTATCCTTTTGATAATGGCTTCTTTAAGAAGCTCACTAGTAATTTCAGAATGATGTTTTCAAACTATAAGGGTTCTTTCACAAGAAAAAATTCTGGAACTTTGGATGTAGAATCCTCTGCTGAAATTGCTTCACATGTTGCTTGCTATAGAATGAAAGGCAATGAAGCTCTTCTTTCTTCTATAAATGATATGAAAATATTATACCTTTATGGGGGAAGCTTTTTTGCTCTTCTGCAAACTTCTTGATAAGATTCATATCTATAAAACAAATGATCATAAGTATACTTTTCATGTGCATACTTCTTCACAGCCACAAAGACATAATGTTGTCCAACAACACCCAAAGGATCATGGAGTTTTTGAGATATTTTGGCTAGTTTTAGTGCAAAGAAGTTGGATAATTCTTTTCAGGCATATTGGAAATTCTAGAGGGTGTAAATACCGACTTCACTTGGAAAACTAGCCATAGTTTCTTCGATTTCTTTTTCAATTCAACTGTAATGCATGTTTCATCTATCTGATCAGTTATTTCCTTACAAACCAACTTGTTAGGGACAAAAAGGGGTAAAGCATGTGAAGGTGCCTGATGACCATATATTCTTATGTAAAAGGAATTTTCTTCAGAGTACCAATCACCAATTATCTCAATGCATTCTTTGGCCTATTCTAAAATTATCCAAGCTTTAATATTGAATATTATTTCATAAATAGGAATAATGATGAAATGCCAAAATTGATAAAGATGATTGAAACAGTTCTCCTCCCAGAGCTTGCTATGATATATATGGATAGGAAGTGCTTCAACGAGTGACCATTTCCATCCCATTGTGGGAAAAGGGGTATAAAAGGAAATGGAATCCATAACAAAGGTTGACATATAAAAAGGGGGATTATGAGTAGCGGTTCTAGCAAGATGAAAAGAATCAATGTGCTTGGCTATGTTAGTTAATAAGATGTTTGCCTAGTTGAAAAAATAGCCTTCTAAAGCCATTTGAATAAGGGGAACCCAATCCAGATGAAAATGTGTATCATATTTCTTACCAAAGAGTCTACATAACATAAAAGAATGAAAAAAAAAACACAACATTCAAAGAAGCAGTAGATTATTCTTTAGAAGAATCTTCTTTAAATTTCTATTAATTCCTCCTCTAGTTTTTTATTAAATAAAACATTTGTCTATTATACTCAATACATTCTTCTTTAATGAATTTGTCTATGAATTTGGCGTTATACGTAAGCTCAGGTTTTTGTAGCTTATACATAACCTGGAGATCTTCGGGTCATATGGAGCCAACAACTATGCCATGAGAAGTGAAATTTAGTTGCCTAGAAGTATCTATGGACTCTATAACCTAGCATACCATGTCAATGTATGCAATATCCTAGGGCGAGCAAAAATTTAATGTAGGAAATACTTTGCATCATTTTGGAGAGATGTGCCTAGATTGTGTTTAGCTCCTTCTTCGTTTGCATGAATCTTAATCACATTATCGTGTAATTATTCCTCTAAGAGTTTGTACATGCAATACCATGAAGACGTTCCAATATCCTTATTGATTATTGTGTTCGAAAATAGAAATGTATTTGGATTCTTATAATCTACCTCTTCAGGGGTTGGATGATGCGACTTCTTCATTGGCTACTTATTTTTAGGTTGATTTCCCATGTTTGACATTCTTGAAAAGCTAATAGAATGAACGGACTGTAACAAGGAGGAAAAGCAAAGTTATGGTGGAATTTAGCAGTTCCAGGCTTATTTAGAACTATGAAATGAGGCGATTATTGAAATTAAGACCAAAATGAAAGGTATTAACTATCGAAAATAAGTGATTGCATGCAGGATGATACTGACATGAAAAAATGATAAGCTCAATTTAATTTGAAATGATCTATATTTACTTATGGAAGCATCATTATTAAATAAAATATTAAGGATTAATCATTCACTAATTTTAATTAGCCCTAATTCGCATTGCTGGAGTAAGGTCATGTTTAGATAATATGTTATGAGAGGGTCGCAATAAGAAAGAGAAATGTTTATCATTCAACCAAAAAACTTTAGCATCAAAGTATTGAGGACATGCTAGATTGTCAAATATTGACATGGCGTAGTGTGACATGTGGCAACATCTGATAGGAACATGTGTAAAAACATTCCATGTAGCGACAATGTCCATGTCATTCTCAAAAGGTTCTCTTGGGTGGAAGTTAAGTTTCAACATTTAAAAAGGGTCGAGGTATGAGAACTAATGGAGGCGGGGAAATATAATGTTTCATGAGATTTGTCAAAAATAATTTTGTCCCGTCATAGGGCTTTATGGAAGGTGAAACATTTGAAAAATGAATGGGTCAAGGTGAGATTAACAACAAGTTTGACTTGAAAATATCTTTTCCTTCCATAGAGAAATTAAGGAATGAATCATGGAAGGACTAGCCTAAGAGATGAGAACTAGGATGGGAAAAGGACTATTAATTGTTGAAAAAAAGTTTTGTCCCACCACAGGGCTTTTCCAAAAGTGATGAAGTAAAAGAGAGTGTGGTCCAAGATATTCATGTCCCAAGAGACAAGAAAAATAAATCTTATATGATGGCACATTTAGAAACTTATATTCTTTTTTATTTTTGAGGATTTTATAAAAGATTTTAGCATGAAATATGTACAAGGTGGATTACCGTTGTGATTTTACAAAGGGTGAATTATATGCATAAATAGGATATACATACATAAATGGGTCCCCATTTGTGATTTTAGGGGGGTGTTCTTTTTCTACAACGTAAGGCCACAAACCACTAAAAATCACGGTCCTATCGTTCAAGAGAATTGAAAGTATGTCCATAAAATGTTTCTCATATTTTGTTTAGCATTTTTGTTTTCTAGTTATCAACAATGTCCAATGGATGAATGAACTAAAAATGGCTAATTTAAAAGCTTTGATAGTATTAAGTGTGTTATTACCCTTAATCATGTGAATATGTGCAAGGAGGTGATTAATAAAAAACAAGTACTGCATTGATTAAAAAAATATCCAAATCTCCGTGAGAAATGTGCCTCATTTAATACCAAAAATATCTTCAGTTCAACGAAGTATGCGTTGGCCTTACTTATTTAATGCATCTTGAGAAAGGCATTGGAAAAGATGAATGTGGGATGTGATATGTGGATTATAAAAATGTGATATTGTTGAAGGGAATCCCACACATCTGCACGCAAAAGAAAGTAAATAGAGAGATGACTAAGTATAAATTCATGCAGGGAGAATTGATGTTGAAAGAACTCATGCATGGAGAATTGATGCCAGAAGACAATGTAATACGGGAGGAGGTCAGTCCTCATACAAGTGAAACAGATAACCATAAGCATGTGGGAGGAAAGGTAAATAAAATACCTCCTGCAAATCACATAGGAGAAAAATGTCTAAGTATTGTAAAAAGGTGCAATTTGTAGGTTGTGGGAATGCATATGAAAATTGTAGGATGTATGATGGCTTGAAGAAAAATAGGATCCATAACTTGCATACACAAAAATGACTAAGTATGATGAATTTTGTAGGTTTTAAGTGATGTGGGAAAAAAAAGTGACAGAAAACCCACAAATGTGAATTTGGATAACTATCACAAAAGGGAGTTAAGAATAGTATGGATTATGAGAAGTTATGTACAAGCGATAAAAAAAAAACTGTAAGGGACAGGATTAAGGTTGTTTCCTCTATTGGATTGTGCAAATATGTTGTGCAGTGGGCACGATGGAATGATTCCTTAGACTCATTGTACATCTATAATAAAAGTGCAAGCACAACACTACAACTTTCTTGTTGTATATTTGTAAAATTCTTCATAATGAAGTTATAGCACCTGCATTGGATGTCATCTATACATGTGTGTTGGAGTCTCTTTTCTTGGATGAATGTTATATTCTTGCAATGTATTGTGTTGGCTAAGTATCGCTAGAATGTTTTAAAGGCCATAGTTGAATGTGTTCCCACTATTGAATAAACTTGGCTAAGTATCACTTAGTTTCATTTGAAAAATTATCACTTAAAGGGAAGTTATGGACAAATTTTAAGTGAAGAGGCATACTTTGGTTGCAGTAATCATAGAATAAACAATCCCCTACAACCAAAGCAAGAGAGTACCACACAACCTTAGGAGCCACAACAGGCTTGAGAGAAACTCAGTTTTGCAAAGAAAGATTTAGGTATATATGATGGATTCATGACAAATGCTATTAGAGTTGATTTTGAGATAGTTTTGGTTGCCTTCACCACAATCACTACCATGATAGGTAATATGAGAGCGTAGTTTTCACCACTTTTTGAATGAAAGGTGGTACTATAGATTATATTGAGATAGCTTTTTTTATCTTTACCACTATCACTATCTAACAAAGGATATTAGAGCATATTTTTCAACATTTTTTGAAGAAAAGGTATTAACATTTTTCAAGCACCCTTAATCACATTTAAGCAAACTTAAGGCAAAGTAGCAAGGTTTGAGACAAGTTGTTAGGTAACCACAAGAGTGGCTTGAATATTGGATGGAGCAGGTTCTTTCCATTGGTGCAATTGACAACTAGGCAAGTCATCTACACAACACTTGTAAGTTCTTTGTTGTTTCCAAGTCACATGCTTGAAGATTGAAGTAACAATCACTTTGAAAAGTGATTATGTCAAGAAGACCAATCACATACTCAAACGGCGAAGAAGTCCATTTTTCTCTCCCTCGTGAACACTCTGCTAGGATTCATACAAGAAGGTTCACAGAGACTAAGAAAAGACTTCTCCATTTGGAGAAATTAGTGATCAACGAGTTAACCATCCAAAATCATTTAAGAACGGTGGAGGAAATCACCACCAAGGATGAGTGTTTGGAATGAAAGTTTGTTGGGTCAAATCCTAGAATGGATTTTGGACAGAGAATTGACACATTTATTTGAGGTGGCCTTGGTAGTGACTCATGACCCTCCTTTCATTGTTAAAAGTTACAAATAGTTCACTCCCTATATGTAGGAAATAAATTCTAGAGCATATTAGTTAACGATTGACAAATAAGGAGTCTTTTTGTCACAATGATGAAATGTGTCATGGAAGGTGACCATCCTCTTCTCTATATTGACATTGTCAATTTAGGCAGTGTATTGTCCATGAAGTAGGACTACAAGGAAGGGAGTGCTAGTACATAAATACCTTAAAAAATTTGTTAAGTTGGAAAAGGCGACTGGACAAACATGAGGAAGAGGTGAAAACCTCTCATAATGCAACCATGACAACAATGCCAAGATTCAAAATAGATCAATATAATTTTTTATCTATCTTGGTACTTTCTAGGTGGAAAATTTGAAGGAATTGACTTGCATGACCCATTTTTGTGGAAATTCCCAATTTGGAGATTTGGGGTTTGGAAACTTTTAAAGCTAATTTGAGACACAAAAGGTACCTTTTGGGGTCAAATTTTGCAAGCATAGCTCTAACCTCTCAACATTGTTCCACACCTTGTGAGCTTTCCAATGATGCACAATCACCTCAATCTAAGTTTGTATGCGGAAGTTATGTCTCTTGTAACTTGCCTTACCTTGTTAACCACCATGGTATCAAGTGGATGCCACATTAAACCCCATGATTCATATGTGGAGCTAGTCACAAGTAGAATTTCAAATATATTTTGAATAGTACAAAACCCTAAAATTAATTAAAAGTTAATGCATGCAAAAACCTTAACCTAAAATGGTTATCACTATAGTATAAATACTAAATCAATAATAATTATATATATTATAATATATTAATATATAAATATATTATAATATATATTATTCTTGTTTCATAAATAAGCAAAGAATTTTAAGAATGAGATTTAAAAGTATAAATGATAATTTGATATTTTGGAAAATACACATAAATTTGAAATCGCATTCAATTATATAATATATATATATATATAAATATATATTATATATTATAATATATATATATATATATATATTATATATAATTGAATCTCATTCAATTATATATATATGAGAGCTATTACACTGTTTGTAATGTAATTGTGAAATTAAAAAAATAGGCTTAGATCCATAAATCTATGTGTAGGTACGCAGAGGCAAACTTTTTTAAGGGTGCAACAATGAAAGGGAGTGTTAGAAACATCTGATTACTCTATTTTTTTTATATGTATGGGATATCTTACAAAATTATTATCAATCTATTATAAAAAAGAATATCAAACTATAATATATATTTACTATCTTAGAACATTGTTTTAATTGATTTTTTTTATAACACTCAACAACTCAATGTTTTAGATACTTATGTTGTTTAATGGTAGGAATACACTGAGGCATTGAATAAGTCACATGTTAGAATTAGAGACAAGAAAGACACATTGTGCTGGGTACTTTCCCCATTTGGAGAATATACACCTAAAACCAATTACTTGTTCTTGAAAAATGATTGTAGGCCTAAGGGGCATGTATGGTGGTGGTGGAGGAATATTTGGAAGCTGCATTGACCTACAAAAAAGCGTGGTTTTCTCTAGTGTTTATTTGAAATCAAAATCCCCATTTGGGATAATTTGCAAACGAGAAGGAAGGAAGGGCCCAACTGGTGTGTTGTATATAAGAATGTTGAGGAATCAGTCAAACATTTGTTTCTAAATTTTCCTTTCACTCGACATGTATGGATTGTTTATATGCACAATATTAATGGTGGCTCAGTTTGGCAAGGGGTAACTTTCAACATGGCATGGGAACTTTGGTGGGACCAATCGAATGTCAAACAACTCAAGAATAATCCCCCTCTCATTTGTTGGGGAGTTTGGATTGCTATGAACATGGTTATATTTTAGGACCAACCTTCCTCCCCTGACAAGGTTTCCGCACAAGTTCTCGCTATTTACTCCCTCATTCCATCTTCAAACTCTTTTCACATTCCTAGAATTATATCTGCTAAAGTTATCGATCATTCCTATCCATGAGATTTTTTTTGATGGAGTATCCCTTAACAATGGTGTTTATGGGGGAGGGGATGTCCTTTATCTTCAGGAGCATCATTCTTTCCAAATACAAATGGGAATGGGCATGGGATCTCATAACTATGCTGAGTTGATATCTTTAAAATTGTTGTTATGTTTCACTATTGAAAAGGAAGTTCACTCTCTACAGATATCTGGAGATTCTATGAATATCTTCAATTGGTTCAACCAAACTGATGTCAATGTTATACCCTGCAACCCATTCCTGAGGATATTTTTCAATTGAAACAATATTTTAATCACATCTCTTGTTTCCATATTACAGGGAGTGGAACACAATAGTTGATACCCTATCTAAAGCAAGCACTCAACAAGCTCATGGTATTTGGAAAATATTCGAACGGGCAAGACATACAACACAAGAATTCTATCACTGACCATTTCTAGATGACATCCACAATGCACATAATTGACAGGCAAAGCTTCCTCTAATATATATTTTTTGATTGATGTTTCTTTATGTTTTTATCTATGAACACTGTGACATAAAACATTGATATGTATTTATTTGACTTTGATGACTCCAAACATCATGCCATGAACAACTTTTTGTAACTTAAGGGCTTTACACATGCCTAATTTTTGTCTAGTTTCTACAGTTCTTAGATGGATATACTTAATGCATCTATATGCATTAACAAAATGTAATTTTTCATCAATTTAATGAGAAATTAAAAAAAAAATTGATGAAAAAATATTAATCATTTTGTTAATTGTTTATATTTCATAGTTTGTATAAGTAATACTAAAAATTATATAGTGAAGTTGTTAACACTAGGTGAGTCTACATTAATACTTACTCAAGAGTGTTTTTCTTAGGCTTGAAGCCATTATAACAATATTAATCGAAGTATCAATTCCCATCATGTCATTAGGCAAAAACAAATGAAAATCTCGCTGAAAGAATACAATACTTATATATATATACCACCCAAATAAACTCCATAAATATATATATTAAACTTCACCCAAATTAAACTCCAAATAAATATATATATTGTTTCAGAAGGGAAAAAACCGAACTACTTTAAACATTAAAATAATTTATTTACATAGTCAAAGGTTTTAGTCTAGCCATATGACCAAAGGTGGGGAAAAATTTTATTCCATATTGTTCCCTATTAAAAGAGAGAATAAGCTTTCTAATGAGTTGCTAGAATATAATAAAAAGGGAAGAGTTTGTTAAATATAGGAATTTATTTATTTATTTTTAATCAATTATATGTTAAATATAGATGATTAATTTAATTAAGTAATTTATAATAAAATTTATAATGTAATTTTTTTTGTAAGCTACAGTAGTTCTTTATTTATTTATTTATAAAACAAGTTGTTCCAAGTACAAAGATTTGGTGGCCTCAACTTGCCCAAATGGGAAACTAACTCTGTTGGCCACCTAAGTCTGTTATATGCCATCCAGTAACAAAATTTGATCAGTCTTTCAATCCAAGCTAAATAAATTTCACATCTAGAAACACTATTCAGGTTCCGAACTAACATAAATCACAGGAAAGAGAATGCTATCCGCTAGAAACCGAAACTAGAGACTAAAAAACTAATCTTTTCTATCATCTTTATCAGATTCCACAATAGCCGGTGCAGCAGCAGAGTCCCCTGGCGTTGGAGACAGCTTCATCAAACTTTGCTAGATCTTCTCCAGCTTACTGTCTTGCATAATCAAGATAATTTGCATATTTTTCATGTCCTTTTTGATATTGGGCATACCTTGTGCTATTTCTGCCATCTCCCCTACCACCTGCTCCAGGGCTCTGGCCAATAAACGCTTTATAACCTAGTACATGTGCAGGGCTTGTCTGTATAGCGTCATCCTGCCTCTGGTGTGCCCTGGGTCTGGGACAATATCCCCCCATTCTTCCATCCTTGGTTCAGAATCGTCTTCCATGACGCTATCCTCCATCTCCTGGATTAGTTGACGAATGTCAGCATCCGTCCCTTCTCTGTACGCACGAGCGGCTTCATGGACAACCATCTTGATAGATTTCCTGCCTCTTCGCTGAATTGTTGGTGTCGAAGTTGAAGGATCGCTTTTAAACAGCTGGTTCTGGTGCCCTTTGCCCCCATGACCCCGACCTCTACCTAGGCATGCCATCTTTTCCTTTACTGACTCCTGCTTACGATTGTCAACAACAGACGTTAGCTTTCTTGGAGCTTCAACCTTCCCATAACCCAGCATATCCTTGTCTCTTAGCAGTTCTTCCCCACTCCAGCCTCTCCCATCACTCTAGAGAATCGGTGGTCTCTCCCCCCCTAGACTAAGGTTGGTGGTCAAGCCCTCTGCCATCCTGCCCTTCTCATGGATTTCAACCTTAGTTTTCTAGGGCTGGCTCTCAGCCCTACTAATGCATTCCCCAGGAATGCCTATGCTCTGTTCCGCTCGCTACCTCACAATGCAGTCCTTAGACCCACCTGGACATAGCCCCTCCCCTGCGTGTCCCAACTTTCCCCCTTCCTCCAACATGCTAAGCGAAACAGGGTGAATTGCAAGAGGTAAGCCAAAGAAAACATACCCGAAATTGAGCTCGGCTGCTGAAGATCCCGTCACTCGTGTTGCCCTGTTCCCCTCCTTCCTTCACTGTAATTTGGGCTCTCTTACTACCCTTGCCACCCTCATGTACCCCTTCCCGTCTACTCTACGTCCCATCCCACTACCGCCACCGTTTCTTTCCACCTCTCCCCCCTCACTCCTGCCACTTTTCTTCCTCGAAATTCCCACATTCATGCAGGATGCCACCCCGTCCGGTTGATCCTGATAACTGGCAGTAGGTGGCCTTCTTGGCCGTCGTCTCCCCTTCGCTGTCCTTCTGCTCGTACGCTCCTCCTTCATCACCCTGATCGGGGGAAATTTATAATGTAAATTTGAATTTAAGGTATATAATTAATTATATTGAATGGTTGGAAAGAATGATTCTTATTTTTTTCATTTAAATTTAATTTTTACTAATGAAATGTTCAACTCATAATGAGTATATTGTTGTAAAAGAATTTAAAATTTATTTTAAATGTCATCTTTGAAATTATAGAAAGTGCTCGAAAATTTTCGCAAAATATATAACCTAATGATAATAATAGTTAAAAATTCTGGATGGGGTGTTGCAATCCGTACACGTGAGCATCCAGTTGGGGCCTCCCCTGATTGTGTGTGTGGAAGGAAGAACATAGGAGAAGTTGTGTCTATTTGGCACTGAAGAGCACAACGTGATGGAGGATCCACAGGACTGAGGTTTACCTGTCGCCAACATTAAATCAATCTCACTCAAAATCTTACTTGAGCAATCGTTAGTCTCATCATATTTACTACGCAATGTAGAAACCAAAGGAAACTAAGGTTGTCATTAATGACAATAGTAATCACAATGCATTATTCATTGATTTATTGTGGAAAATAGGAATGTCCCAATCACTACGATTGTATTATGGTGAAGGAATTGATAATTCCAAGGCGCAATAGGAAACAACTCCGTTCATCACCTAGGTGAAGCTAAGAAATCAAAAGGACCAGGCCCTCTTGGCTTAGTACATCCCCTTCTTTGTATTTCATTCTCTTGTCTAAGGTTCCTTTTGTTTTGTCCCTCTCATCCACATTGGGGCCTCATTAACAACAATGTTCTTCTATTTCTGAGGGAGCCACCTCTCCTCAACATTGTCAATTGGAATTCTCAAGTATACTATCTATTGGTGATTTTTCAACAAATCGTTCATGGCTATTCTATCTATCATTTCTGGTTTGTGATTTGTTTTTCTGTTAGCATCTTTATTAATTTTAATTCCCTCTTAGAGTATAATCCTCGGCACCAAATTCCATCTTACCTTTGACTTATCTTGCTTCCCATTTTCACCCACCTTCCCCTTGGGCTTACCATTCTTACTTTTTCGCTTGCTTGCTTGACGCTATCCCCCGAGTTCTATTTGGCTCGGTGTTCTCCCTTGAGTTGTTAATATGCAATGCCAAGGGGTTCACGCGAGGAGTGGGGTTGGATGTCATGGCACCCACAATAATACCCAAGCTCAAGTCGAGGCTTATGCTTCAACCAATAGATACTGTGAACACACCATTGGTCATTCAACATGAAATTGCTGACATTGTGTGGGAGGTGGCTAATGAAAGAGAAGATGTATCAAATTTAGGGGTCATGGCATAGGTGTCAAACTGGTTTTCTAGATTTGGGCACTTTGAGAGCATGCAAAAACTAGTATCTACACACTATTGACCTATATTAGAACATCAAAAATATGTTAGGCAAGGTTCTATTTGAATGCAATGAAAGCATAGATGAGATGCTCCTCCACATGCAGGAATTGCACTTTCTTTATCAAATCATGGATGAACACATGCAAAAGGAGGCAGTCATCCTTCGCCACTAGGATCAACCACCACAAGGCCAACCTTCATGTCTCGCTCCAGCCAATTAGTTTCATGGTATCATGGTATGCTAGCTATGTTTTCAATTTATATGGCATCTAGTTTATGTGTCTCTTCTTTTCAATTACTTTGGTTTCCATGGAATTTAGATCAAAATTTTGTAATGTAAACACTTATCATGTCCAACACAACATGCTTATTTAAAAAAATGTATACTTCAAACTTAATTATTGCTTATGTTTTGATTTTCAAACTGGAAAATTAAAAGTAATTAAAATATTATCTAAAATATATACTATAAAATATTTTCTTAATTAATATAAAAACTAAACTTAAAAATCATTAAAAATAAAATAATCACAAATAAATTTATATATTTATATAATATTTTAAATAAAAATTCCATACAATGTTTTATTAAAATACTTCAACAATTATAAACAAAATTATTATTAACCTAAACCAATGATTTTAAAGTGGAAATAAATTCATAGTACTATAATAATTATAAAGTACACTATCTATCAGGTATATAAAAAGATGGTTTGAAAAGTTTAATAAATCATCCGGGAAAAAATATTATATATATATAATTTAGAAACTAATTAATATATAAAATTTCGTAATTTTTAATAAAATATTAATTCATATAATTTAGGATATAATATATGTTTTTCTTTATATAATATATGTTTTTTTTTTTTATTGATATAATAGTTTTTTTTAATGTCATATAGGAAAAAAATTACAAACTAAAAATTATTTTTACCACCAAAAATATATAAAAATAGTTAAAAAAAATACCAAAAACCACATAAAATTGTTAAGAATTTTTCTAGAAACAATATTAAAATATATAAATAATAAATTGTTTAATTTATATAAATCTAATACAATATATAGTTTTGTTTTTGTTTTCTTTTTTATAGGGGTAAATGTGTTAAAGGGAAAATCAATAACTAGAATATATAATTATGGTTGCCATCAAAGATCGTATAGGATTTGTTATTAAGAAAATCATTTTAATCTAATATTAGTATTATAGCTCACAAAAATCATAATCAATAAAATATGCACAATGTTAACATTAATGTCATAAATCCCAACCACTCAAACTACCCCTTACAAAAAAAATAAAATATATAAGTAAAATTTTTTAATCTCCCCATATAAAAATACAATTAATAAAACAATTCATTAAAATACGTAATATACATACCTACAAATAAAATATTCCCTAACACTTATAAACCAACCAACAAGAGCACAAATTACATAACCGTTAAACATGCCACATTGCTAATAAAGACAATAACCCATTCCATTAGGAAAATCAGAGAGTATCTTCATCAAATGCCACAAAACATATCAAAATCTAAACAATAACAAAATAATCGAACCCCAAAAATTATTAATATAGAATAATTATACATAAGCTCTTATATATTTACAAAAAATATAATTCTAATAGGCTAGAAATATTAATAACAAGAGAGGCTGCGTAGTAGTTAGTCCTTGCTCTGAGTGGGGAGATGGTCTATTAGGTGGGTTTGTTGAGCGAAGCGTTATGCCACAGTCTTCATCGGAAGTAAGGCAACAGTAAAGATCGAAGCAAGAAGGCAGCAAAGCAGCAAGGAAGGAGTGAAGGATGGAAACTTCTCATTTCTGGGTAACCAGTTCTATTAAGAAAACTACTTCTTGTAGGTGAAAGCTAGCAGACACGGGCCATGGACTACTAAAGCTAATAGGTTGGATCCTCTGTAATTACAATGAACTGTTGTATCCTGGAGATGTTTCAAGATCACAGGAATATAGTTTAGTGATGGACTAAACTTGGCAGAACGAAGAATCCCTGATAAATTTGCGAGAAAACATGAAGAAGTCTATAATCGTCCGATCGACAGATCTGTTAGATCTAAGATCATCGTGTGCAAAATAAGCGCCGAGGTTTAATCCAGAAACAGATGCGATATTTTATTAAACTGAGTTAACAACCCACTGAACCTGGACCGTCCGATAAAAGGAGGCAGATCCGACGACAATCGCATCGAAAAATGAATGAGTTTTAATATAAAATTCGAACGCGATATTTTATAGAATACAGTTTGATCCAGTTGAGTTCCGGATCAATCAAATCCGTTCATTGTGAAGGGTACAATCTGACGGTGATCACGTGGCAAAGATGTGTGCGGGTTAATTCAAAAATTGGACCCGAGACAATTATAAGTTGGGTTTTAATTCCTTTTGGTTTCGTGTGTAAAATTGGGTTTTTTCCATATTTCGGGTAAATCAAAGAATTTTGCTATTTTAGCATAAGAACGAAATATAAGGTTTAAACGAGATTTTCAATTGTTTTGAACCCTGATAAAGTGATCAGGGTCGATAGTTTTAATTAAACAATTTTTTGTTAAGGACGATTGCTTCTGTCCATTCGAAGGCACCCTGGAGAATCTACCAGCAATACGGGCTTTCAAAATCTGTAGACCAGGCCATGGACTACTGAAGCTAATAGGCTGGATCCTCTATAATTACAATGAACCATTGTATCCTAGAGATATTTCAAGATCACAGGAATATAATTTAGTGATGGACTAAACTTGGCGGAACGAAGAATCCCTGATAAATTCACGAGAAAACCTGAAGAAGCCCATAATCGTCCGATCAACAAATCCATTAGATCTACGGTCATCGCGTGAAAAATAAGTGCCAAGGTTTAATCTAGAAACGAACGTGATATTTTATTAAATTGAGTTAACAACCCAGTTAACCCGGACCATTTGATTAAACGAGGCAAATCCGACGATAATCACGTCGAAAAATGAATGAGTTTTAATATAAAATTTGGACGTATAGAATGCAGTTTGATTCAGTTGAGTTCCAAATCAATCGAATCTGTTCATTATGAAGGGCATGATCCGATGGTGATCATGTGGCAAAGATGTGCATGGGTTAATTCAAGAATCAGAGCTGAGAATATTATAAGCTGGGTTTTAATTCCTTTCAGTTGCGTGTGTAAAATTGGGTTTTTGCCATATTTCGAGTAAATCAAAGAATTCTGCCATTTTAGCATAAGGACAAAATATAAGGTTTAAATGGGATTTTAAATTGTTTTGGGTCCCGATAAAGTGATCAAGGTCGATAGTTTTAATTAAACAATTTGTTGTTAAGGACAATTGCTTCTGCCTTTTCGAAGGCGCCCTAGAGAATCTAATAGCAATACAGGCTTTCAAAATCTGTAGACTAGGTTGTGTTGGTCATAGAAGCCTACAAGACCTTCAGAGACCATGTGCCTTATCCTCCTGAGAGTTGTTTAGTCTCAGTGGAGATATTTTTGAGAGATGCCTATGAGTGGATTTCCTTTTCCACTTGTCAGTTCATAGCCTCGGCTAGTGGGTGGCATTCGTAGTGGATGCCTATGGCTGGGTCGTAAATTGTTCTATCATAGCCATCTCATACACAAACTCACCTTGGATTGAAGGAGATATCAACCTGTAGATAAGAGTTGGAGGTCCATTGAAGCTTGGAACCAAATCCCATGGAAGCTTGATTTCTATATAATATGCTTTTTACTGCAACTCTCTATTTGCCTACACCTGTGCCTTCTATCTATCAAATGAACGTCAGAGTCTCTAAGATCTTAAGTTATTGCTTATAATCCATTCGTGGCCTTCTTACATATCTTTTGATTCCCTTAAGGAAACACTGGTCGCCATTCTCTAAACATGGAGACTTCTTAAGAAACAAAGGCCTCATCGCCAAAGCTAACTACTATGCTTGGATCAGATATTCCTCCATGAGCTAGATGTATTCTGGTGCTCTTTTCTGAGAAAAAGTCTCAATGCCTTGCAAGCTACGGTGGCCAGGAAGGTGAAGCAAGCATTGGTTGTGCAGGGGAAACACAACTTATGATCCTCTTGTTTTAGACACTGCAACAACATGGGCTGCATTCACCAGCAACAACATGCATACACCGCACAATGCTTGATCATATGGTTTTCAACACAGTAGCAATATGCATTCAACACTTGGCAACCTCAACCAACCTCAACCGCCTTTAATGAATTTAGCTCAAGTCTGCTATAATAACAATAGCATTTCAGCGTTTCACAACATTTAATATGTTAAATTAATGCCATCGTTAGTTGGACACTTTTGAAAACATAATGAAATAGGGACTAATAAGTACAAATAATATATGCTTTTGGCCTCTCAGCCTCGGGAAGAGGCCAAATAAGATGGTGAAATGATATGCGTCAGAAAACTTTGGTCTAAAAGTGATCTCGACTACTAAAAACCAGGTGATTTAATTGTTTGACATCGCCAACCGATTACTATAGTCCCATGCCATTTCTAGATGGCAGGGACTAATAATATGAAATATTCTTATATAATTTCCACAAGCACACTTCTAAATACAAATAATATAAGAGAAGGGATTAAAATTTATTTTACATATATATTCTTTGAATTGTAATTTTATTTAATAATAAATGGGTTAAATTTATATGACATAAGTAATATTTTAAATAAATTTACATAAACATAAGTTTTGAGGGGCAGTTTAATTTGTGATCGAAATAATGTGAGTTCATGGTAATTAAGAGATCCAAGGTTTAAATTTCCTCATTATGACTTAGTTTATGGATAGGAGGACATGCCATAGACCCTCAAAGATTTATTGATAACCCCATGTCATGTGAGCTGCCAAGTTTCTTTGTGTTACAAAATTAATAAAAATAAAAAATTACATAAACATAATAAAATCAATCTCCCATACCATGATGTTTATCTTAAACTCTAAATTAATTTGCGTGGGTATAATAACAGTCACCATTAAGTTAATTGGTTAATTAATGCACATAATTTCTAAAACAAAGCTTTGCGCGACCAGTGATTTTAGGGTTTTTAGCTGATCATCTATGGCGTTGAGCTTGGAGGGGGATCCTCCCCCTCCTAAGGATGATTTGGCTTCACTTTAGGCCCTCATTTTCGTGCTGTGGGAAAAGTCGTGGCTGCAGGAAATTTGTAAAGAAAGCAGGAAATACACCATCTGTCACACACCCCTATGGATTTCAATGAACTCTCGCCTACTCAAACAAAGCGTTGATAGGGAAATTTACTGGAATGTGGTATTCTTCGAAGTCGATGGAACAATGGATATACATGACCAGGAAGAAAATGATGAAGGGGAACATTGCTCTTTATTCCCGCGACAACAATTTCTTCACTTTTCTGTTCGAGATCAAGGATGATTGAGACATTATTTTAAGGAAAGAGGCATATTTTTTTGGATCCAAAGGTATGTATCTCAATTAAAGGTCATTGAATTTCGATCTAGATGAAGACATCCCTATCTCAATCCCAGTCTAGGTCAAACTCTTGTGTCTCCCACTATCATGTTGGAGTGATGATTATTTGCAATATAGAAAATCCACAAAATTCTAATATGCTAATATGAGAAATCTGAAATATAATTTCTTCTCATATAAATACATAATTTCTCTACTAACCTTTGTAGTGGAATAGGAACATAAATAAACACAATTCACATAATTCAAGACACATAATTTCTAGGGAACCAAACTAGGAAAACCCTTTGCTTGATGAGAATTTTATTGATAGAGAAACTAAGAAATTGATCTCTTACAAAATAAGATTGCTTCAATCTAAAAGACACACCTATCTTTCCTACTTGTTCTAAGCTTGAAACCCTTGTAATGCTACTGATTTCTACTACCCTCTACCAACTTGTGCACAAGCTTCTATTGCACACTCTTTCTCTCACAAGCTCCACACACAAACTCATGCTTCCTATTGCTTGGTCTCACCAACTCGTGCCCACCAAAACAATGATTAAACATGTGCCTTCGTTCCTCCTATTAAAGGAAATTTAGATGGTTAAAATTAGTGATTTTTCTAATTAAGGAATGATTTTGTGATTGATTGAGTTAGCATGAGTTAAATGCTCATGCAACTTGCCCTATTTCAAGTCAACCACTTGAAACTCAATCACTTGTGTTTTTCTTCAATCAAATCACACTAGAAAATCAAGAACTCGACTTTCAATTTCAAGTTTTAACACATCAATTAACTGCACCCTAACTCATCCTAATTTTTAGGGACTTATTCCTAAATTATAGGAACTCATCCTAATATATAGGAAATATCCTAATTTTTATGAATTCGAGTCATGCATATGAGGGAACTCGTTTTGGCTCCTATGATTAAGGCACAAATCAAGGAACCCTTTTCTCACTAATATTTTGAACACTCCCTCTTAGTGAGGAAGGTGTTCTTAGAAGAATATCGTCTACCTAGATCTATCTCCATCATTACCATGTTCTCCATTGTTGCAACTACTCCTTCTGAACTAGAAGGCTTCCTTGCTTTATTCTGCAGAACCCGCTTTGAAGGCATGTTCTTTCCCACCATACTCTACAAGTTCATCACTTATGTATTCTGAGCACTTCCTTCCTTGTTTCTCAAGGCTAATCCCTTTGAAGGCATGCATCTCTAGCTCCACAATCTACCACTATCAATGAATGCAAGTCCTTTAGGCCACTGATATTTGGCCCAAATAGTTTTCCC
The DNA here is from genome assembly GCA_000404065.3 of Pinus taeda. Taxonomy (NCBI): domain Eukaryota; kingdom Viridiplantae; phylum Streptophyta; class Pinopsida; order Pinales; family Pinaceae; genus Pinus; species Pinus taeda. Next base: position 504,553 of record APFE031203404.1, on the reverse strand, counting down.
TCTAACTACTCCTTTGTCCATTAATAATTCCAACTCATAGGGTCTTCAACTTGCCCACTACTTGCCTCACTATTGCTCCACAAAAGACAAGTCTTATGGCAATGTAGGTTGCCCACTCTCACGTCTATAGAAGTCAGTCTCTACATAGTTAACTAGGGTTGAATAATAAGCCCTCTTGGCTACTTCCTTTGTCCCTTCAAGGATCAACCGTGAGCTTCAACAATTCTGCCACTTATGTCCTTCTCAAATGCCAGACATGGGGCACCAAAGACACCTTCTAACTACCCTACAAACAATACATAAGATATCCACCAAAACTGTCCTAAATCTAGACGATTATCCACTAATAATACAATAACTTAAGAAGATAAATACATACCTCTTCTGCCTAAGATATAACTCAGTCATGTGCCTTTGGTTCTGAGTTTTTCTAGCCCATTGGTTAGGGCTTTTTGTACCACTGTAAAATCCCTCAACATGGCCTCAAACCTCCACAAATTTAGCATTGTCCTTCCTCCCTTCTAGCCCTACCTTTCTATTGTACTTGACCTCCTTCTAGGTTGTTATAATAGACTTGAATTGGCTCAGAACTGCACTAAACTAGGGCTCCATATAGCCTAAGGTCACACAAAAATTTGGCATGCTAAACAAAGATATAACACCTTTAATCTAGCACAAAATTAACCCATAAATTCTCCTTTTCTCATTGGTTTCCTTCTCCAATAACTCAGCTTGTTTTCATGAGAAAATAGCACCACAAACAATCCCTTTTCCCTCCTATGGTAGGCTTCCTTTGGTTGTGGTTATCACATAAGTGTCTTCTACTATGAAGTCTTGCACTTATGTTGGTATTTATTCTGATTCGACTATAATACCATGTAGAAAATCTACAAAATTTTGATATGCTAATATGATAAATATGAAATATAATTTCTTGTCATATAAACATAGAATTTCTCTACTAACCTTTACAACAGAATAGGAACATAAATAAATACAATTCAAAAAATTCAAGACACAAAATTTATAGGGAACCCAACTAGGAAAACCCTATGTTTGATGAGAATTTTATTGATAGAGAAACTGGGCAATTGATCTCTTACAAATACAATTGTTTCAATATGAAATACACACTTTCCTTTCCTACTTGTTCTAAGCTTGAAACCCTTGCAAGATTGTTGATCGCTGCTACCCTCTACCAACATGTGAACAAGCTTCTCTTGCACACTTTTTCTCTCACAAGATCCATGCACAAACTTGTGTTTCCTATTTCTTGGTCTCACCAACTCCTGCTCACAAGAACAATGATTAAAATTATGCCTTTGTTCCTCTTTTTAAAGGCAATTTGAATGGTTAAAATTAGTGAGTTATCTAATTAAGGAAGGATTTTTTGATTTATTGAGTTAGCATGAGCTAACTACTCATGCAGCTCGTCCTATTTCAAGTCAACCACTTGAAACTCAATCACTTATGTTTTTCCTCAATCAACTCACACTAGAAAATCAAGAACTTGACTTTCAATTTCGAGTTTCAACACATCAGTTAACCACATCCTAGCTCATCCTAATTTTTAGGGATTGATTCCTAAATTATATGAACTTGTCCTAATTTATAGGGAATCTCCTAATTTTTAGGAACTCGAGTTATGCACAGGAAGGAACTTGTTTTGGCTCCTATGGTTAAGGTGCAAATCAAGGAACCTTTTTCTCGCTAATATTTTCAACATGCAACATATTGGAAATGGGTTAGGAAGGTACTTGGATCATGCTGAGTCCAAGGGTTATCAATTTTCTTGTGCGAAAATCTACGTGGAGGTTGATTTGGAAAAAGGGCTTCCCTAAACAATCAACTTAATGCAAGGGGAATGGAGCCACTGTTAGGTATTGGACAATGAGAAACTTCCCTTTAAATGTAAATTTGGTCACGAATATGGGCATTTTTCCAAGGATTGTAAGAAAGCTCAACCTAACAAAGGGGAAGGAGCAAAGGAAGTCCAAAAAGAGCAGTGGAAAACACAAAAGTGAGGAGGAAATAAAGGAAGGACAACAAAAAATAGAAATCCTCAAGGATGAAATATTTCTATAGCTATTCCCTTAGAAAATCATTTTACAACAACCCTCCAATTATAGGGCGAAGCTAAACAAGAAGTGCAACCGAAGGAAGATAAAACCTGATAAGCAAAGGAGGAAGCTTCATTAACAAAAGAAGGGGAAATTTGTGTCTGACCCTGAAAGAACCAATTCTTGAGCGGAAAAGGAATCCTCTCCATTTAAGGCTCATAACAACATATAAAAGCCTCTAGTTCCAACTCAAAAGGAAAACCCTCAAGGTCCATTAAGGAAAGATTCAACAAGTACTCCATTAGTAGTAAAAGGATCAAATACATGGACCAAAATTTCAACAAGGAGTGCCAACAGGAATTTGAATTAGGGGGACTATTCATCCAACCATGAAACAAAAAGATACAAGAAGAATTAAGGAAGACAATCCAGAAAAGAAGAAAGAGAGGCAGCGATTGCATTGAATGAAAAACTTAGAAACCAAAGCCAAATCACAGATGTCTTAAAGTATGTGGATAATTGTGAACATGGATCCAAAAAAGGACAAAGGAGTTATTGTAAGAAATAAATTAGAGAAGAAGAAGCAGAATGAAACAAAAAATTGGGAAGTCAATCTCAATTTGATGATATAGTTCAGTTTGAATGCATGTTAAACACCTTTGGTAAATATGAAAATGGAATTTAAATGCATTCTGATCTTCGGAGTGTTCTAAAATTTTTTAAGCCAGAACAGAAATGGAATTTTTGTATCATGGGACAATTGTTTGAGAGACTAGATTAAACCTAGGTGCCCAATCCAACAAGAGTTATAGGTAATCCTAAAGAAATGTAATGGTTCTGGGCCGGATGCTAACTTTCTTTTTAATAAAATCTTCATAACCATTTATTTGAAAAAAAAGAAGCAATCACCATTAAATTATATCAATTATCACGAATATATTAATTAAAAAAAACAATCTTATGAACGGAATAGATGTATATCACCATCAATATCATTCTCAAACAAAATTACAAAAATGAAAACCAAGATTTTTCACATATATTTTAAAAAGTTGTCACAAGATACTATATTATATCATCTTGTGGCATCCTATTGATTTATGTCACAATATATTATATTATATTATCTTGTGGCATCCTATTGATTTATATTGTTTGTGGCAATCTCTTTTTCTAGTCATGGATGACATTGATGTTGATATGGATATCACACAATTTAATAAATATAAAATAAATTATAGATTGATCTATTACAATCTCACCAAGGAATAGATGTATATCACCATCAATATCATTCTCAAACAAAATACAAAGATGAAAACCAAAATTGTTCACATATATTTTAAAAAGCTTTCACATGATATTATATTATATTATCTTGTGGAATCCTATTGATTTATATCATTTGTGGCCATTTCTTTTCTAGTCATGGATGACATTGATGTTGATATGGATACCGAATGATTTAATAAATATCAAATAAATACCGAAGGATTTAATAAATATCAAATAAATTATAGATTGATCTATTATTTATGTTTAATTATAAGACATATTATTTATGTTTAATTATAAGACATATGATCGAGATGTTCAAATATCTTAAATGGATGGTTTGTATATTTTAATGGCCACATATTGGCTAACCTATATTGAAATACATAAACTATTGATTAAACATCTCTATCACATGTTTTATATATATGTGGCCATTACAATAGACAAACCATCCATTTAAGATCTTTGAACATCTCAAGCATATGTCCTATAATCAAATATAAATAATAGATCAATTTATAATTTATTTTATATTTGTCAAATCGTTCAGGATCCATATCAACATCAATGTCATCCATGACTAGAAAAAGAGATTGCCACAAACGATATAAATCAATAGGATGCCACAAGATAATATAATATAATATCTTGTGACTTAGCTTTTTAAAATATATGTGAACAATCTTGGTTTTCATCTTTGTATTTTGTTTGAGAATGATATTGATGGTGATATACATCTATTCCTTAGTGAGATTGTTTGTTTTTTTAATTAGTATATTCGTGATAATTGATATAATTTAATGGTGATTTTTTTTTTCTTAAAAAATAAAGTTAGGATCTGGTTATATATCAAAATCAAAATTAAAAAGTAACTTGATTGTTACCGAATACATCATATAAATTAGAAATTTCAAATTCTAAACATATGTAGAAATTAATGTAAAATATTTTTTTCAAAACAATAACTAATGTTTCTATTGCAACAAAATATAGATTTTGTATTTATGGTTGGAAAGATAATACAAATTTATGTTAATATGTATATTAATCAAATTTATATTTATAACAATTTATATGTAGTTAATCAGTTGAAAATATGGTTGGCTAGTTAGAGATCTCAAATTTATGGCTATTAGAGCTTAATGTAGATTGATATTTTTCCCCTAATATCAGTTGAGAGACCTGCTCTGCTTAGGAGACTAAGACACTAAGTGTTAACCTTTCAAAGTCCATTTTTAGGGCTCCATCACTCTTATAGCACAAGTAAGAGAGCAATGCATCGCTCATTATTCCCTTGCAAAGAGCGATATTACCCATGATACACTAACAAAAGGAAATGACCTTGCAAACTTTGTATATTTTCTCATTTCCAAGGATATTCGATGAGGAGATGATACAATAAATGTCGAAACCTAGGTCCAAGTGAGTTTAGAGTCTAATACAAACTTTTAGGCCATTTGACAATGCATCCCACATCCTTCTCTAATAAATCTCTTTGGAAATGAGAAAATCTAGATGGTTTTGGGTGTTCATCGCTCTTTGCAAATGAGAAATGAAAGATGCATCACATTTTTCTAGTGTGGCAAGAGCAACGAAGCTCTAAAAAGGGATTTCTAAAGGTTAACACTAAGTTCCTCAACCTCCTAAGCAAGGTAGGTCTCTCAATTGATCTAAGGGGTGACAACTAAGGTTGCAATAGAGATATCAAGAGATATTTAGGAGTCATGTCATTATTAATATATCTTCATACACATTATTTGAAGCATAGCGTTGGCCTAAAGTTTGTAGAGCGAGCCTCTATTATTTGTAGAATATTGCATTTTCAATTTAACAACTAGATAAACTCAAGCATGAAAATCCCAATTTAAACAATGAAAAAAACTGACATTAGAGATTAACCATTAATCAGCCATAATTGCCTCCATAATTTGATCCAATGTTTGATATAGATTGATTGTGGAAAAATGGAAATTGGGTTAGAGGTCTTGAATTCATGGTTTATGGAGCTCAATACAAATTATATTATAAGATATTGAAAATCATTAATTCTTTAATATAGGTAACCACATAGGAAGCTTCAACATAACGTGTTACCCCTCTTGTGCACACATTAGCATTGATCCCTCTCATGCCCATCAATTATACTTGGGCATAACCATGGTGAGAAACCTTATATTAGAGATAGAGGGAAATAATATCAATTGGGAAGTCTATTCCAAATGTGTGAGTGACATATACAACAACAACATTTCAAGCTCATTGTTCACCTACTTGAGAAAAGCATTGGAGAAATATCCTTGGACAATAATTAACACCATATATAGAACATCAATATAGAATGTTCCTCTTTAGTTGTTTTAGGGTGTCCATCACATGTTTTTTCATTGCTTCACCACAATCACCACCTCCAAAGTTCGATCAATGTGTGATTTTCTAGTGAGTTAAGATTTATTTTTTTAATTTATTTTGTTCAAAAAATATTATTGTTGACACCTAAACAACTGTCAATTTGGTTACAAATAATTTTATTTCCAACGTTAGAAATCATCAAGCAGGGGATCTACTATGATTCCCAACAAGCTGTAATCCAATAAGATAAATTAGTTAAAATATAGCAACACCTTAATGATGAATGCATAAGCCTTCAAAAGAGTGCATAACATAAGTAGAGACAAATAGTAAAGGTGCCCTTAGGCAAAAGAATGAAGATACTTACTTGGAATGAAATGATGTTAAGAAGGAGGGAGTTGTTGTATTTACACCACTCCACTCGGGTTAAGATGCTAGTGCCAAGGAGGAGACTAAGCTAACCTTACAATAAAATAGAATAGTGTAATAATGGGTGGGTATCAAACACATAACCACATGCAAGTTGGCCCATAAAATGCCTCAACTACCCACATAATGAGCTAGCATGTGGCCACAAGTGAAGATTGACTTAAATATCTCAACAAACCCGCTTAAATTGAACAAGGGGCCACAAAAGTGGCATGAAATCCACAAATATTACAAAACCTTGCCATACCACACTACCCCTCTAAAAAAAATAATTATTTCATTAGGGTCATAAAACCCATATCACTTACAAAGAAAACTTAATTAATTAATTTTAACATACATCTTTATATAATTAATCTCAATATTTATCAATCTTAATTTTTACATGGCATTTATTCTTTAACTCATTATTACCAAAAATATGTGAACATGAATTCAATCTCAATTTAGTAAAGTACATATTATAAAAATAAATACATTTTTGTTAGAAATTTTTATATAACTAAATGTAATTTCTACATTTTCATATAATTAACAATAGTCTTTAAAAACAATCATCCTCTCCCACCCCTAACTTTCTAATAAACCTAAAAATAATATAAATAAAATTATTAAAATAAAGTAACAAACATTAATAAACCTAAAAAATTAATGTTAATAAAATTATTAAGGTAAAGTAACAAACATTAATAAACATATTGTTGATATTAAAAAAAAACCTAAATTTAAATCAACAACCAACTTTGTAATCAATTTTTACATAGTTATGTTTATTCATATACCTGGCATAAATGCAACCATTCTAGATCCATGAATCTATATACTACCATTGTTGAAACTCCAACAAAACATGTTTATACTACTATAAACTATATAAAAAAATAAACCAAAAGTACGATTGAAAAAAAACCAAAAATGTGATTAAATAACTTGTTATTCGCTTGTCTTTTTATCCCTCTTTCCCCTCTTACTCTTTATTATGATTAAATAATCCCTCTTTCCCCTTTTACTCTCCATTATGATTAAATAATTTGTTATTTACTCATATTTCCCTGTTACTCTCCATTATTCAACGAATTTTTATTAAAAACACTGTGGTTCCAAGGATTTTATGAAAAATGGATAAGGTGATGCCTAAGATTTTGAAAAGATGCACCAAGTTTACACAAAATATGTGTACATGATGAGATATTATTGAGTACTCGAGCCATAGAAAAAAGATGAACTAACCTGGAGAAGAGTGAATATTTCTAATTTAAAATTTTAAATGTGTGGTTCCTGATATTGTGTTTATATGTATTTTATGTTTCCTAAGCCTACCCTTGTTGTTGTGGATTTTTTGGTTTTTATTTTTATTTTTAACAATATAGTTTGTTATTTTCAACGGTATTATATTGATGTCCTAAGCATTATATGTTAAATTTTATAAATAAAATTAAAAATATATATATATTGATATTTTAAATTAATAATTTTTTTTCATAATATTAATATTTAAAATAATAATGTTATGAAAGTTTAATTCAAAGTTATGAATTATCATGAGGTAGTAGTTGAACATGTAGTTGTGTCTAGAAAAGTTACATTAAATGATCTCTTGACCCATGTACATATAAGTGAAACAAAACTCACCTTCATGTACTTCAATTTTTTAGCCCAAAGGGTTATATCTTATGTTGGAAAGCAATGAGTTTTTCACTATTCGGCAAAGTTCAATTCCCATGAAGACTTAGCTTGGAAGAATCATGGGCCACCTTGAGGTAGTGGTCAAATGTATGGTTGCACCCAAAGAGACTATTTTAAATGGTCATGTTGTTGAGAAATCTAGAGCATAACAATTAAGTGATTTCTCTTCAACTTGTAACTGCTTGTGAGTGCTTTTTACTTCTTTAGATTAGGATCTTCTTTTACTTAGGTTATTAAAGTTCTTCTTCATAAAAAAACTACCAATGCATAAACCATAAAGATACAAGAGACACAGAATATAGCCTACAAGCTGGGGCCAAAACCTCTCTCTTTGAGAGGAAAACCCGAACAAATTCTTCTTCTTATGCATATTCCAATTAACGAATACCAAGACCATGACCTAAACCCTCGACCAAAATGACTTATACAAGCCCAAGTCAACTTCCTTCAATTTAGCCTTCACTTCTCCAACTCAGATCTGAACTTTTTGGCCTCCTTGACTATAGTATTCAGATTTTTCTAGTAGACTCTTCTTTCTTGCATGTGTCACTGATAAGGGTTGAGTTCTGTGCTTACTTCTTCACTTTGACTAGAGAGAGGCTCTATATTAACTCAACATGCAACATAGACATCATACCTACCTTAACTCAAATACTTATCTTCTGCAATACTGATACTTATGCTCTTGCTTTTCCACGCACATGTGATGGACCTTGCCCATAAAATAGTCCTGAAATATCTTCAATCTTTCCTTCAAACTTGTTCTCTTTCCTTCACTTAGATGTGAGGCTAGTATAGACCCTTAGATCAAACTCTTTGTTGGCTTGTTTGGGCCTGACCCAGGTTCAGAAGAGTTATTTAGCCAAACAAATCCCGCAGCTACTGGCCTTTTCAGCAACAGTTTGTGGAGCACGGGCTAAGGTCTCACCTGAGGTAGCAGGGGAGGGTCATGGAACTAGGTTTCCGCACCCTAGGGATGTCTAGATGTGTACTGGAGGGTTCGCGCACTGGTCTACAGCTCCGCAACTGCTCGGTCTTCACACCGATCCAAAATGATTATATCTTTCTTACTAGTGCGCTATTCTACTTGATTATGATTCAAAATTTTTCCACAAGGCCTTTAAGCAAACATTTAATCAACATACTGATTCGTGCCTTTAAAAGGAACCCAGATTTGTATACATTCATTACATTCGCATTAACAGATATAGAAAAGTAAACCATAAAGACAGATACACGATAACACATAACTACATAAACAAACTTATCTTTATTATTCCTCTTTACCAATACATCCAGATCTACCCTACGCACTCAGCTGCAGGGGTCCGTGCACACAACTGCAAAGTTTCCAGGCCTCTGTGCACATAGCTATAGAGCCTCTACCTACTACCCATCCCTCGACTTGGACTTACAGACGCTTCCAGACTCTCTTCGTCAAGAACCCATTACATTTCATACTCCAAAAGAACTACATTTCCCTCATAGAGGTGTGCTCTATTTTTACCCTTCCTTGGCCCGCGATCCCTACGCAGGCCGACTCTATTTACATTACTTTTTTATTATTTTTGGGTAGACTACCCTTTGACTCAATCTATTATACTTCATGCTCCGCATATTTTGGAATTTTTACAATGTTTAAATCCTACTTCTTGGGCTTTCTGCCCCAAAACCCTTACGCGGGACCTCCGCTACCCAACAATCCCCCAACACAATCATCATGACTCGTCCCGAGTCACTCGTCAGTGCAACTAGACGCTCTACCTTAGCTTCACGGTTTACCTCCTTGTGAGTGATGGTCGTCGTCCTGGTACTCGTTCCTTGTCTCCTACAACGCTTGATCCATCTCCTGCTTCAGTGTTTCTACCACATCTCGCAACCGATGATGCTCATTCTGCTCTGCTCGGTTAACATAGAACACCCCCTCCAAGAATTTTAGCGCGAGCGGGGGAGCTGCCTACGGGACCGCCTGGTACCAGAACAACAATTGTCGACCTTTTTATCCTCCCTTCGCATTGTCCGTTGCAGCCTGTGTTGCAATTTTGCAAGACCCTGGCTACTGCCTGCAAAATCCCAAACTTTGAGGGACATCAAAGATGAATTATTAAGTGCAAATTTACCCATGGTCACCGTCTGTCCATCCTTTCGCTGTTCTGTTGTAGTGCGCCTGTTTCTAGGAAAACTAGTGTCTTTTTGATCTGCTAGTCCCACTAAGACGGGTAGCTATCTTAGAAACAAACAATTAAAGCAAATTGCGATTTCCTTTATGTATGATAGATAAGAGAGAAGCAAAGGGGACCAACCTGGATCTTCTGCTTGGCTCCTCTTACTTGTTTCCTCTCTCCCTTGATAGAGCTTGCCACTCCTCTCCTATTTGTCCCGCTTTAGAGAATACCTGTAGAGGCAAAGCAACAAAACACCATCAAAGCATCTCGATCTATAATACTATAAACAATGCAGAATCAGAAATACATTGACCATACAATTGCATTCACGAATAACAAGATTCACAAATACACGATTATATGGAGGAAAACTCAAATAACTTTATTAATAGTAGAAGATAGGATTACAACCCAGCTGTCTGATCCAGCATCATCCTACCAGCATCAAAGCCCTCTTCACCTCATGAAAAGAAATATCACCCAACAATACAATGTTCCTTCTCAAAGAGAAACTAACAGCACTTCCTTACAAAATACAAAATTCCAGCCCCTAGATCTCTCAGATGAGGGATCCATATATAGATGTAATGCAAGGGTGTAAGTCAGCTCTGGGTTTCTGATTAGTGTCATTCCACTGATAGTTCTTGGTTCCACTTGGAGATTTCTTTGATCTCTTACTCATCCCTGGGCGAATTCAGAGAGGCAAGTATCATATGAGAAGTTTCTAGAAGATTCCTTTGGCATCCACTTAGAAAATTGTCTCTACCATTTGTCTATTCTCGCTCATCGCACCCTACAGAAAGCTCTTTCAGCATGCATCACACCTGGTTAGTGTAGCAGCCAGTATGCATCACACCTTGACCATGGAGCAGTCAATAGGGTCCAGTTTTGGCCAGTTCTAAGTGGTTTTTCAGGTGGAACTTCTGGGAAATGATGTAATCAGTTGACCATGATCCTTTAGGGTATGAAAAAACACTTCTAAGGGTTAAAGATCCCTTGGTTTATTGACATATGTGATTGGGGTTGAAGTGCCCAAATATGTCTATAACAGTTTCCACCTAAAGCATGAGGTCGTAAATCTTTTGATGTCAGGTGAAATGCTTTATCATGAGGATCCGAGGTATTCGAATTGGAAGGTGACCTGTATAAGATACAATACAATACATCATCATCATATTATTTTCATGATGTAGCTGAGGCAGGCATTCCCATGCTCAGCTTTATAAATTCATTTTCATGTACATGGAACAGATAACCGTCTGCGGTTGCAGACTGGTGATTCTTTATATGTAGAGTCATCATCCCTTAGCTTGGATTATCATCTCTGCAGCTTTTGTGTAAATTTGATGTCTTTAGTTTCCTAGACATATCTCAGCCTGGATGGATGAAACTAGATCCGGGGTCTTCAAACTTGTTCAGTCCTTGCCCGATGTACAAGTCGATCCATGTGAAAAGATGTTCTAGAGTCGAACATGGAAAGACATCGCATGATTACCAGCCAATGATGTAAGTTGTTAACAGGCACGAGAGGAATCATCGATAATGATAATGACCCTCAAGGTACTAAAGTACAATTCACGTGGTGTGAATATAAGAGTCAATGTCGAACACCATGCAAAATCTTTCGGTTGAAGGCCATTGATGTAAACCTGTCGTCAGAAGTGAGAAACTTGCCATTGAGGCATGCAAACTTCAAAGTACTGAAAGGGTTGTTTCTAAGTCAAATTCTTGGATAATGAGCTGATTTTGACAAGAAGTGACTCATCATAGGAGGGCCTTGATGTATCCCACATCTACAACATGAAATGAAGCAAATTATTTTCTGGAGGTGAAAACGATTTGATGAAACAAGGTTCAGGAATGGAGGTCACATAAAATGGAGGGTGAAGGTATTGCAGTGGATGAGGCGTTAGTTGGGTGGTGAATTCTCTGAATGACTTTTCTTGAACATGTCGGTGACACTAAAATTGATTGGTAGCATTAACCCCAAAAGATGGATGGTGTGGAGGACCAATGGTGATATGACCGGTGAACAGACTAACCCAACCTGACTCAATCATGGTGATGGAGTGAAAGTGTCATGTTCAAGAGCGACCTGATACCAATGAAGTTCTTCAAGTTTTCTTCCCTTTTTCCGCAGTCATTACTGACCAGTACCTCTTTACTTTTGTCAAGATTGAGGAGGATAACATATGCTTGTTCTATAATTTTCCCTTCGGGCAAACCTGTCCCTATGTTTTAGTGAGCCTAGCGACAGTGAAACTCGTTCTTGTCTGGGTGGACAAGTTTGTCGCTATTATTTTAACGACTTTAAAAACAAGGATAACTCAGTCCTTTTCATGTTTAGAGAGTTTTAAAAGGGATGAAAAGGAAAATCCAATAATCCTTTTTCATAGCATAATCCCTTAAGTCCGAAAAAGTATAAAATAATACGAAAGGGATGACTTTTCGATCGCTTTATCGAGCCAAAAAGGAAAAGCGCTTGATCTTTTTGTTTGATAATCCCTTAGGTCCCAAAAGATTAAAATGTATAGGAGGGATGGCGCTTCCCTTTAATTTAACGAGTTGGAAAGGCCAATAGCTCGACAATCTTTTCATATTTAGCGAGTCTAAAAAGAGCTTAAAAGAGACTCGTTTTTTAGGAACAAGTGATGTTTTTAGGTAGTCGTTGGTTCCAGGTAAGTTTGGAACTTCTCAAAACATGGCAATTTGAAGAGGGTGGCTAACAGAATCACTTGTCGTAGTTGTTCCTCAAAAGGGTAAACAATTAAGTGGAAGTGTATGATCAGCCAAAATAATGGAGGGGATGGTAGAACACAACCATGGCTCAAAAGGCTGATAGCATGGCAATCACAGAGGTTGTTTACTGAAGGCGGGTTAATTTTTTAATGAGCTTGAACCTTGTGCCAACATGTGCTCAGTGGCAGGTTTATTTTTTAACGATCTTAAACCTTGCGGAAACATTGCTCGTGCCAGTCGTTTAAGGATGTCTCTCATTGGTAGGTTCATTTTTTAGCGAGCTTGCACCATGCGAAACTTTGCTCATTGCCTTTTCATGTAGGCTAGAAACGACCAAACTACAAAGCTAACTACACTAAAAGCTAAGGAACTACTGAGGTTAGGTAGGATGGTTTTGTCCTTTGCTGAGGAAAAATCCTTCCTTTGGTGTCTGGGGTGCAGACATTTTTGGACCAACTGCCTAATCTAAGAAGTTGACACTAAAAAGCTAAAAAGCTAAAAAATGAAATTGGTCATCTTTTACTTGCATAAAGAGGTTTGCATGCCCCTAGGCATGAAGAAAAGGAGAGTTTCCTGGTTACCATATGGAAATCCTTGCGGTTAGGCAGGATCGTTTCTGTCTGTGGCTAGACAAAAAACACTTCCTTGGCTCTGCCCATAGACAAAGGTGAATGGTGTGAGCTTCCAATCACATAACCTACAAGGAAATAACTGTCTTTTCAGCTGGGTTTGTTTGCTGAAGCAGACTAGGGTGCATTCCCCCTAAGCTTCGTTACATTCACCCGACTACTTCTGATAATTAGGTGGATGAAATGAAGGTTGAAGAGACATTCTTGACGTAAAGAGACCATTCAGGGATGATGTTTGACTTATAGCTATGTTTGAACCGGGAAATGAAAGCTAGTTGATAAGCTGTATCATTTTGCCTTCATACAGGAAACACATCACTCGGAAGAGTGTGGAAACAATAGCTTCCATGCTATAAACATAGTCACGCCCAAGGAGTAGATTGTAATCTAATGGCCCTTGGACTACCATCATGTTCAAGTGAACGATTTTCCTTTTCAAAGTTATCGACAACTTCAGAAGGATCCCTAACAGTCGAATGGTTCCTTTGTTAAGGCCTGACAAATTTTGTGTCTCAAGCAGAAGCGATGGCGAACCAAGCACTTTCTTAGTAGTTGAGGAAAGGGTACTCACTGAATCCCCTTCATCTATGATAGTGCCAGACACGATAATTTTGTAAAATTGTCCTATGATTTTGAATGGTACATTAGACGGAAGGCGGGGTCTCGTTAGTTGATTCCAATCAAAGGAAATGACTAGACTGCTTGGAGGGGGTACTGGATAAATAGCTAGATGAACCTCCTGAACTAGGGAACTTTCCTCCTGTTGTAAAGGAGCGGGTGGATTTCCCCCAAGTTCATCAGACTTTGTATTAACAAAAAGAATCTGAATGGTGTCATTCTTGTTCTCTTTGGAAATTGTATCATTTGAAGGTGGACCTTCTGAAGGTAAGACTAGGTTGACTACCATCTCGAAATGTTGACTTTGGTCTGGTATGGACTCAGAAGGTTTACTTTCAACGATAGGCGTTTCGACCAACGATTGAGTTGTGTCAGTCAAATTTTCAACTAGCGATGGACTTGGTAAGAGTTTCTTGTATCCAGGCAAAAGTCGTTGTGGTGAGGCAAGATGGTTATGCAAGACACTTTTGGCTTCGTCCAAAAATAGACAACGGTGAAGAGCATGATCGCCTTCATACAACCTACATGGAAATCTGGCCTTTCCTTTTTGTCCATTGACTTCATTTTCACTAGTTGATGGTGTGTTATCAACCTGATTGGCAGAGATTGACGATATCATATGGTGTGAAGACCATTCTCTCAAGATCTGAGGAATGCAGGGACAATCTCAATGAAAATGGTTTCCTTTGCAAATTATGCATGAAGATCTGGGTTTGGAAAGTTCGGTGTGCGAATTTTCACTGGATGATGCATGGTTGCCCCCTTGCTTGACTGAATTCTTCTTCTTCTTCTCCTTCCCTTTCTTCTTCTTCTCGGCTACTTGGTTTTTAGTATCACTAGTTTCACCAAGCGAAGAGGAAGAAGGAGAGGGAGAAACAAACGAAGTAGAAGGTGAAGGGGAAACTTCAGTATCATCTGGCTACTTATTTGATTGCTGAGGAATTACGGTGTTTTGAACGACAGAGGTTGAGAATAGCCATACTAGTAGGCCAATTGTGATTCCCAGAAGGGATAATTTAGCCATATATGGAGCACCAATATCTCCCCACGAAGAGAAAGGACTAGGATTCCCCCCAAGGGGATTTCCTTGATTGGTGGACTCCATTACCTCAACCTAAGATTAACGAAGGAACATGGATGTTATTCCGAATTAAATAAATTTTATGACGCTTTGACACAACTTTGCTTTTTCAATTTTTAAGAGTTGAGAAAAAGCTAAAGATGACTCTAGTCGCCTTTAATTTTTAATGAGCCTGAAGTGACAAGTGCTCAGATGGACCTTTTCTTTTATGGAGTTGAAAAGGAACGAAAGTGACTACTCTGAAAATCTAGATAGAGGGATTACCAAACCAATCGCAAAACTGCAATATACACCTTGGTGGTAAATTAATGAGAAATTACCAAGGAATTTATGTACGACAATCAATATTTCTGAATGTTGTGTTCAGTGCATTGCAATCGATAGGGCAGCAGACATGGCTTCCTATGGATAAAGGATATCAGCCTATTGTGGTCTCCCAATATATACTCGATGGTATGGGGAGCACAAGTTCGTACTACCACTTGTCATATCAAAGAGGAGGAATCACCCAACCTTCAATGAAAATGATAGTTACCAAGTTTTACGACGCTGAAACACGTCTCTAGCCTAGACTTCTAGATGTGTTGCGTTAGGTTCCAAAGTGTTTTTATGTTCATTGAGATTTATTTTAGAGTTGATCTTGTTTAGAAGTTTGTCTTTCAAGGTTCACCATGTGATGTAGATGTAAAATTCCTAAATATGCAATCTAAAATGATAAACAGTGGTTTGTTTTCTTTTAGCAATGAAAATCCTAGCTACTAAGGAAAGAAGATTAAGATTCTTTCAACAGAGAGCAAAGAGCACACACTAAATGCACTTTTCCTAAATCATTTTCCGCATACAGTCTAAATGCAAATGCATGCATGTATTTGTTTTTTTTTTTCATTTCCTTAATGTGAGAATGCCAAAAAGGAAAACTAAGTACAAATCTGAATTATTTTCTTCAAAGCGACATTTCAACAATTTCTTTTCAAAACGAAAGGAAGACTAAAACGACACTTTCGATTTCAAATGGAAAACTGCTTTCAACACTTTAAATATTGACAATTCAAATCAAATACAATGACCAAAGTACAATCTACTATCTAGAGGAGGAAGACTTTACGACACTCTTCTTCTTGACCCAAATTGACAGTTACGACACTTTTGAATAAAAAATGATAGTTCGATTAAGCTACTTTTGACAAAGAAGGACTGTAAATGATGAAAACTACATGAAAAAAAATTATGAATCCTAATCAAAGGAGGCTGAATAATGCAAAGGAAAGCGGGTTTAGCAATGAGATACTGATCATAAGCAGCAAAACTACTGAATAGAGCTGAAAAAAAGGAGGAAAAAACAAAGTTCCAAAGAGAGAAACAATATCACTCAGTCATTGCACCTATCCTCAAGGGAAACAGGGATGCATCTCACTTGCAACACACGTGAGGTGCGATGCATATAGGCTGCCAGTTACAGACAGTGCGATGGGCCAGGGAGCGAAATTGAGTTGGGTTTTTGCTCAAAATTTGCAGCTAAGTTCAGTTATTTCAGCTAAGCTATGATAGACAGTAAAAACAAAGTACAGGGGTATGATCTTAGGAGGCTATTGAGCTACCACAAGGCACTTAGGATGTTCGCAAGTCAGATGTTAAGTTCATAAACCAACCCGGAGATTGACTGAAGCAGCATTCATCTACTTTGCACTTGCATAGAAAGAGAAGTTCGAAGGCTAGCTGGCTAACTTCAAGCTCCGTCTGTAGTTTATAAAGCAAACAACAATAACAAACAAACAAGCTAATAGCTCCCCAGCAGAGTCACCATTTTGTTTTTGGGAAAACTAGTGTCTTTTCGATCTCCTAGTCTCACTAAGATGGGTAGCTATCTTAGAAACAAACAATCAAAGAAAATTGTGATTTCCTTTATGTATGATAGATAAGAGAGAAGCAAAGAGTACTAATTTGAATCTTTCACTTGGCTCCTTGCTCGTTTTCTCTCTCCCTTGATAGAGCTTGCCACTCCTCTCCTACTTGTCCCGCTTTAGAGAATACCTATAAAGGCAAAGCAACAAAACACCATCAAAGCATATTGATCTATAATACCATAAACAATGCAGAATTAGAAATACATTGACCATACAATTGCATTCACAAATAACAAGATTCACAAATACATGATTATATGGAGGAAACTCAAATAACTTTATTAATAATAGAAGAGAGGATTACAACCCAAGTGTCTAATCCAGCATCATCCTCCCAGCATCAAAGCCCTCTTCACCTCATGAAAAGCAAGATCACCCAACATACAATGTCTCTTCTCAAAGACAAACCAACAACACTTCCTTACAAAATACAAAATTCCATCCCCTAGATCTTTCAGATGAGGGATCCATTTATAGATGTCTTGCAAGGGTGTGAGTCAACTCTGGGTTTCTGATTAGTGTCATTCCACTGATAGTTCTTGGTTCCACTTGGAGATTTATTTGATCTCTTACTCATCCCTGGGCGAATTCAAAGAGGCAAGTATCATATGAGAAGTTTCTAGAAAATTCCTTGGGCATCCACTTAGCAAACTGTCTTTTCCATTTGTCTATTCTCACTCATCGCACCCTACAGAAGGCTCTTTCAGTATGCATTGCACTTGGTTAGTGTAGCAGCTAGTATGCATCACACCTTGACCATGGAGTAGTCAATATGGTATAGTTTTGGCCAGTTCTAAGTGGTTTTTGAGGTGGAACTTTTGGGAAATGATGTAATGAGTTGACCATGATCCTTTAGGGTATTAAACAACACTTTTAGGGGTTAAAGAGCCCTTGGTTTATTGACATATGTGATTGGGGTTGAAGTGCCCAAATATGTCTATAACAGTTGGAGTCTCAAAGAGACAAGGTTGGTGCCTTGGAAGATGGGGATGGAGCCTCAAAGAGACAAGATTGGTTTCTTGAAAGATGGCGTTGAAGCCCTAGAGGATAGGAGTTCTCAAGAGACCAGGTTGGTTCCTGTACCAAAGATAAGGTTGAAGCCCTAGAGGCTGGTGCCTCAAAGTGACAAGGTTGGACTTGGGAAGTCCAAGTTGGTGCTTGTAAAAGTACAGGTTGGAGCCTGGAAGATTGAGGTTTGGTGTCTTCATCTAGGGTCGGAGCCCTAAAAAAATATTGCACTTGATTGATTGAGATTAATAAA
This sequence comes from Pinus taeda, assembly GCA_000404065.3. Taxonomy (NCBI): domain Eukaryota; kingdom Viridiplantae; phylum Streptophyta; class Pinopsida; order Pinales; family Pinaceae; genus Pinus; species Pinus taeda. The sequence continues at coordinate 486,354 of APFE031203404.1, read as the reverse complement.
AGTATTTATTCTTATTGTTCATTTTGTGGTCTAATTATAAGTGATATAACTGGTAAAAGTAATAATTGAAAATGTATACTGATCCAACCCCCCTTTCAGTATTTCCAACAATTGTTATCAGAAACAGTACCTTCACTCAAAGCCTAACAACTTGAAGGTTGATCATTAGAACACAAATGGCGAAGCTAAGGAAGAAAGTCTCTAATCCTCCTAAAAATGTGTCTCCCTCAACCACCAAAATTTAAGTCAAACAATTTGTGAAGGCTCCCTTTTCAATGGAAACTTTGATATATGGGAAGCAAGAATGAGGAATTTCTTAAAGACTCAAGTCATTGAAGTCTGGAAATCCATGATTGCTAATAGCATGATGAATGGAGAATCTAAGGAACATAATACAAGAGCAATGAAAGCAATCTTGAATGGGCTACCTGGTTCTATGAAGGCCAATTTTGAAAAATGTTCGTCAACAAAAGGCATATGGAATAAAATTCATGATCTTCACTCAAAAGGAGTATTAACAATGATCTCTAGTCATGAAAATGATGGAAAACAAGAAGGAAATCCAGAGCCCATCAATGAAGTTGAGCATAAGAGTGATAACATTAAGCTAAAGAAGATCTAGAAGATGAAGAAAATGAGGAAGATTTTGAAGAAAATCTCCTCACTAAACTTATGGTTTCCATAGAAGAGATTAACAATTTGAAAACCGAAAATGACGAACTTAGGAAAAAAGTGCAAGTTGGTGACTAGGACAAGACAAGGAAGGAAGTTGACCTTGTCAAGCTTCAAGTACAAGAAATAGATGAGGATCTCGCCAAGATTAACGAATAATTTCATCAAAACAAGAGAAAGCATCATGAAGAAGTCATATTTATGACAAACCAATTGGACAATGCAAAGCAACATGAAGATACCTTGTCAAGCCACCTTGAACAAAGGCACAAGAGCTTGAACAAACTTGAAGCAGAGATTGGTCAATACAAGGAAGAGGTCTCCTCCCTTAGATCTCAACTAGAAGAAGCAAGGAAACAAGCACAAGGATCTGAGAAGGTGATGGAAGCTTTGACATTCACAGAAGGACAAGTTGATGAAGCAGAAAATGAGAGAAACACCATGATATGCCAACTAGAAGAAAACGATGATGACATCACCAAGTTAAAATAAAAAATCACATCGCTTAAGGCAAAATCATGTGAAGAAACCAAGATGAAGGAAGAAATGGAGATCATTCTATCGAAGAAGGATGAAGAATGCAATAAAATGATGGAAGAAATTGTCTTTCTTAAAAAGGAATTTGACTTGCTGAATAAGAACTTGAAAAGTTTTCAAACCCTATATGACATCCTAAGTCATCAAAGGTCTCCCCTTGATAAGTCAGGTCTTGTCTATGCAGGTGAATCCTCAAGCAAGAATGAAAATGCTTCAAACAACAAGGATGTGAGGAAGACTGGAAGAAATGTTGATGCCCCCAACAAAGGCAAGAGTCAAATTGATATTGGAAGAAATCTTACTACAAGAAGAAATGCATATGGTGCCAAGGATGCAAGAAGCAATGGTTATCATCAAAGGATCTCAAGGCAGAAAGACTTCAAAAGTACATCAAGGAAATCTCCATCTCTTAGGTACTAAAGTATATTTCATGGTTATTGTTATGCTTGTACAAACTTTGGACACATGGCAAAATATTGTAGGGCATATAATGGTCCCCGTCAATCTCTAAGAAACAATTTTGCAAGAAGTCATGAATTCTTATTCATGAATAACATAGAGTGCTTCAAGTGTCATAACATTGGACATATGTCATGTGATTGTAACTTGACTTGGGCCCCTACACAAGGAAGAACCATGCCAAAGAAGAAAGTTATACAAGTATGGAGAAGGAAGTAAATTGAGTCTGGGAGTCCCTGGAACACCCTAGCCAAAAACACATGTTGTTTACTTGATGAATTCATCCTTGATATTCTGAGTATTTGATGGGAATACTCTACCAAAAGGAAGACCATGCATACATTTAAGGGGAGCTTATGATGATTAATCATTCTTGCAAAATCTATCCATGAATGGGCCCTATGAAATCCTTGATGAGCCACATGGAAAATCATCCTTTGATAGATCGTCTCTCGGGAGCATTTCCATTGAAGAACACGATCCCTTATTCATCCACGAAATACTATTGAAGATCTCTTCAACTTGATCACTAAGAATGTCATCTTTCATGAGCTAGAGGAGGTCATGCAGACATGGGGAGTTGTTTCATCACATGAAGGCATGTAAGCACATCTATCATGGACCACATTTCCAGAAAGAAGAGCACCATGACAGTGGGAGTAACATACCTATGAAGAACTACTATTGATAAATAAAATATGATGAAAAGAAGTAGTCTGACAGGGGGAATACTTGGGCACCCCATTTTCCATTGATGTCAAAGGGGGAGAGAATGTTTGAAGGGAAAAAGTATTGCCATCAATGAAAAAGGGGGAGATTGTTAATCAATGTTTTCATTGATGTCAATATGGCATTGGCTGAGATGGTAAATATTCTTGATATGCCTAATGAATACCATGAAACCCTAGAATGAGATGATAAGGTTGAGGACAACAGATGCTTGGTTCCATATGATGATGTCGTAACTCTTGTTTGATAAAAATTTCATCGATTAATATGTGAAGTCACCAATGAAGAAGTCTTAAGAAGTGCCAAGTGCCAAGTATTTAGAAGCCCTTGATGAAATATGGAGAACTACAATTGATGATGTCATATTATTGATGAATGACCATAATTGATGATGGCAATTGATGAGGTCTTGATAACATGGTTGGAGATGATTTGATGGTTGGAAGATTATTTTGGAGTTCTCCTAATGATGTTGCACTATGAATGCACTAGTATATGATGACATTGTTGATGCATCATGCTACATGGATGTTGCACTCCTACATAATGACTCTATGATCCTATCATGACAATGATAACAATGAAGAAATCACGTTGTCCCAAAATTTTTATGCATAAAATTTAAGGACAGTTGCAAAGAAAAATTATTTTGGACACCTTGGAGGCATCCTTTCAAAATGGATCCTAGACTATCTTAAACAAGATTTTTTCCTCTTTCTAATGAGCATTTATTTACCCTGAAACTCCCAATAGTTTGTGAGATACTGAATTTTTAAGTTAAGGAAATTATTCCTAGTAGTGAGCCGACCTACACTTAGTCATACAAGTCGGCCTCACTTCAAATAGACGCATCCCTTCAGTTATAAATGAAATTTCTATAAATAGACGTTTAAACACTTCATTTTGATCAGCAATTCAGGCAAGAATTCAGAGATACGAAGTACAAAAGAAGATAGAAGGTCGAGGAGAACAAGGAGACTATTGCTTAGGACACAAAAAATGATAATTCTGTTTGGACATAAAATCTTGGTCGAAGCTGCCGTAGTTGTCGTGATCGTAGCTACCGTAGTTTCTGTCGTCAAAGAAGCCATAGTTTCCATGGTTGAAGCTATCGTAGTTGTCGTGGTCGAATTTGCCATAGTTGTCATGGTCGAAGCTGCCATAGTTGCCGTGGTTGAAGCTTTCGTAGTTGTCGTGGTTGGCGCTACCGTAGTTTCTGTAGTTGAAGCTATCATAGTTGTCGTGGTTGAAGTTGCCATGGTCGAATTTGTCATAGTTGTCATGGTCGAAGTGTTGATTTATTGTGATTGGAAAATAGATCTTGTTGAAGTCTTCTCTTGAGAATAGAATAGGGAAGAGTTGGAGAACTTTGTGAAGTAGCATATTGAAGCCATCATGAGGTGACCTTGGAGAATTTTGTTTGGATGACATGAAGAGTAGTGGTGACACCTTCATGTGAAGAACAAATTTGTCATTGATAATGTGACGTGGAGACTAAGTGAAGGTGTAGCTGAAAATTTATAGGGCTCTATTATAGGTGAAACCACCCTAGGGCTTTGGGTTGAGAACCCCAACAGAGCAGAGGGAAAACCTCAACAAAAAATGCTCAAACAATCATAAAAAATCCTTATTCTACTAAATCATGTAGGATTGTCCTTTCCTAGATGTCCTTTGTTTGGGTAGATCCCGCAGGGTGCAAACCCTTAGCTTCTCTCGATGTTCTTGAAACCTGAAAATTATTCAAATGGAACATACACGACAGTAGAAACATAAAGCATATACATGATGTTACCTTTAAATCATATAAATTAATGACTAATTATACATCAATATAAGATTCATAATTGAATTACAACATGTTTTTGATGCATAAACGCATTTCATATCGGAAACAAAACAACATTCCTTTCATTGAATTAAGTTATAAATAAGGTGGAGAAATATGACCTGAGTCCTTCTCCGACTCCAAGCGGAACCGTCCTCCAGATCCATCCTTTCTCGGCCTTCACCAATCTTCCTCCATCACCAATACAAGGATATCTCAAATAAGATGGGGGATATCTATAATCAAGGTAACAAAGGTTTCTTGAAGCTTTGGGGAGTGCAGAAGGCACAGGGATTCTTCAGACTTGATCAAGGATAATCTCACTATAGTATCAATATCTCATCCTTTATCCATTAACGCCTTCCCATGGAGGTTTATTTACACTTCTCCAAATTAGTTTTTTCATTTGGGAAACAGTTGGGCCACGAGCAATAGGAGGTGAGTAACAAGTAAAACCCGTGAAGTCATCCTGAAATTAAGGAAATTTAATTTTTTGAAGTGTTTTAACATATGTACGCGGGTTGGATATATACACACTTTTATCACAAGGAAAAGTATTGTATAGGGAATAAAGAACTGTTTTTTAGATTTTGGACCAAGTCTGGAAGGAAGGGTTTCCCTAGGCCATAATCAGAGCATCATATCTACCAAGAATGGTAAATGGTGCTATAACAAATGCCCTCTAATATATGAGGTCAGAACGGGTACATGATGGCCGAAATGTATTTAGTGTATGGAAGGAATCATGTCGAGACCGAGGAGGAGTGCACCATAATTCAACTTGCGAAGCCATAAAAAGAGATCAAAAAGAAACTGTTGTTTGAGGCGGGCATACCCATGCTCAGAAATAGTAAAGCATGTCCGCATGTCAAGTACAAAAGTAGAACCAATATGAATACAATTATAAAGGAACTAGAAATACATAATGGATCATCTGATCATAATCAAGAAAGTACATGTATGAATATCACATATAAAGAGCTGATCAATGATTCTGAAGTATGAAGCTGATCATTGAAGCCAAGGAACTGATCTAGATAGTATCAAGTGAACATGATGGAATAAATGGCACTACACTGCAACTCGGGTGCCAGCATATAAGATGTCACTGTAAGGAACTGCAACATATAATGTGGATGGTGTCAACTAGTAGAAGTAAGAGCAATTGATAAGTGAACTAGGACATGTTGATGCAAACTCGAGGTCTTCACCAATCGCTATGGTACATTTGTACACAATGGGAATGAATGATCTGAAGTCGACCATGTGAGAAATCATTTGATTATCGTTCATTGATGTATATCGTTAACAAACGCGAGACTACTCACCAATAATGATGATGAGAGTCAAGGTACCCAGTACAATCTAACAAGTGCGAATAAATGAGTTGTAGTCGAGCACTTGAAAGAATCTATCAATCAGGAGACAATGATGTTTTCCCACTATCGATAGTGAAGGAATCTACCATTGATGATTGCAAACCCTAAGGTACTGCCAAATGGACTCTAGATCCCTTTCCCAGAGCAATCAGCTGAAGTCGATGGGAAAAGATCCGGTAGAAGGAAGGCATTAAGGCATCCTTCATCAATATAGCGTGAGTGTAACCCATAGGCCAATAAAGTGGAAGGAATTAGATGAAAAAATATGTAGTAACCCAACCGAAGCACATTTCTGGCGTACACAAGATGTAGCTAGCGCACGATAGAATTCCTCTAAACCGACTAATAATGAAAGCTGGTACAAAGGCGAGGAATCCACCAATAGGGTCAAATGGAAACCAAGGCACTGCACGAATCCAAATGTGTGATAATGAAAGTTGATGTTGAACACAAGGGAAATCACCCAGTCAAAGACCCATGATACTGATCAATGCTGAGCAAAAGGTGACCTATGAATAATGAAAATAGGGCCAGGGTGTGGCTCTAGATCTGCCCTAAGAGCAGTTTGTCGTAGTTGATAAGGACAAGAACCGCTAGTAAGAAGTCAATGGAGACCTTCTCAAACCCGCACGAGCAAAAGACCAATAAAACTAATGTGATAATGAACATGACGCCGACAACCAGAGATGGCCGACTGAAAAATAGGTCAAGAGACAATGTAGAGAGGCTGACTCAGGTTTACTTCCCTTAAACAAAAGCATGACTCAATTGTAACTACAAGGCAACATATGATAACTTTGTATAAGTATGTCATGTAGGAGGCATAAGAAAACTCTCCATATGATTGGAAGAGGTAATGAATCGGAGGAGGAATGACTCGATAACAAGGTTAAGGCTCTCCTAAGTCAAACTAAAGCCCACCCCAATGGAGGAAATACTTTATTTTGAGTGCTTTGTTCAAGGGAGACACGACTGACTCTAGCTGCCATCAAAATATGGAAATAACGTCCCATTCCCACTCATTTTCGTTTGGAATATATATTTTATTTTCTTTTTCTTTTATATGAAGCTTGAAAAAGAATAAAAGAATGCTATAGTACAGCGGAAAGAACGAGTGTCAAAAAAGCAGATGCTCTAGTTCCTAGGGGGGGAACATTCCTATGCTCAATGCAAGGTGGCAAAACTGGTCAAGGAAACTCAAAGGGATGTTCTCTCCAAGGGTATAAGGTTGTGTCAAGTTGCAGAGGCTAAGTGATTGCAAGGTTTATTTGGATAAGACATGGTTGATAAGTGGCTTAAACATGAATCCAAGTGAAGCTGGCTCAAGGCCAAAAGGTGCAAGTAGTCAATATGCAATGCAACAATACAACTCAACACAAAGGAGCCTCTAGGGTATAAGGCCATAAAGTGGCGCAGGAGAATGAGAATGAGTCTTCAACGCACAAGTCATGGCGGGACTAAAGAGGACTCTCAAACCTACTCAATATAAAAACATGGGTAGCCAATGCCAGTGAGGATCTAACTAAGATTCCCATGTAAAAGTTTGATCTACCATTGCATCATGATTTTTAAATTCGACAAGTGAAAATGGTTTGCAAATCAAGATATAATGGGGTCGACCTTATGGCTAACGTATCGTAGTATGGAGGCTAGTATGAAAAACAGAGCGGAAAGAAGTATTATCTAATCTATATGCTAGTAAGAAAACGATACCTACCATGACGGATCTGTGGTCATGGGACCAAAATGATGTCTCGAAGTAGTATCCAAAATTTCCTGAAAATACAACTCATTCTCGACACTCCAAGCCACAAGGTCAAAATGTCCATAAGACAATGAAAAAATAAATTGTATTTTCCACTTATATAAGGAATTTTGGACTCAAAGTTTTTTTCATTTGTGTTTTGAGCAAGGAGTTGTGGAGACAAACCTAAACAAGCTTCCTCCCACCAATTGAATCATTCAAATTGCTCCAAAACTTCTAGGTAACCCTTATATCCTGCTTGTGATTCTTTGTGATAGTTTTTTTTTTTTTCAACTTTTGACCATAGGAAAATATGTCAAAAATTTCAACTCTGTGTACACGCGAGTTGTATGCAAGTAACCCACGTATATGAGGGCCCTACATGTGACTGTGTTAAAAGGCAACCCACGTGTGTGTGAGTAAAAAGTTTAAAACATAAATATAACGATTTGAAACATTTTTTTGGGCAGGATGACTATCACCTGGCTAGAAAGAGAGCATAGTGCTATAGATAATCAAGTAGTGGAGGACCAAAAGCTTTGGATGCTTTAAGAGGCTGTGGCTTCCTAAAATTCTTTAAGATGCCAAATATGAAAGCCAACACACAATTGCCTGAGCTTTTGATTCATTACTGGTGTGCAGAGGATGATACATTCATGATTGATCACATGCCTCGAAGGATCGAGCTCTAAGATATATACTTTATTACTGGTCTTTCTTGAAGGGGAGAGGTGGTGCATTTGACTGGCAGGACGAGGGTTAGTCTTACTGTAGAAGACTATGTCCACATATATTTTATTGGTCATCCTAAAAAGATTGGAAGTCAGATTCCAACTAGACACTTAGAGAGCTTGTCCTTGAAGATTTTACTATTTACCATTGTCCGGGTAAATGGCTTTGCTGCTTTACATTAGGCCTCACGAGTATCTATGAGCCTAGTAGTGGAATGTCTCACCATAGTGTCTGATTGGTGCACACCTCTACTGACCAATATGAAGAACCAACTGATCTCCATTCAGAAGGGTCAAAAAAAGAATTTTGGATATGGCACAGCCTTATGCTCATTCTTCTTTGAGAAAGTACCTGGGCTTCGACCTAAGGTATTATCGACTACCAGCAGCCCTAGAGATCCATGAATGGGTAGGTGGGCTAACCTGATGAAACGCCTTGGGGGTGGCGATGTGCCCATGACTACTTTTGATGACGATTTTTTTCGCATGGTGGGATCAATAGGTCATCACAGTCGATGACTACCCCTATGCTGGGATGGATTTCTAAAGAGATCTAGATTTAGTGTTACCACCGAATGCAGCATGAGGTGCCATGGGTAACAATTTTTTAATTTTTAAGATTTTTTAAGATTTTTTTGGGTTTTTTTTATGAACTTAAAAATATTTTTGATGATACAAGACACTTACAAAATATATTGATCATGTTTCATATGTGGGACCAGTGAGACCTGACAGATTTCCCAGACATAGGGGTCACAGGAGAGATGCCAAAGGGGCTGCTGCTGAGACAGAGAGAGTTCTTCATGCAGTTCAGAGGAACTTGGTGAGGCTGACTCACCATGTACCCATGATAGACATAGAGGATCTACCCGAGGAGATGCAGAGTCGCATGGTAGGAGTACCGCAGGACTGGGTGCGACTATTCCGATGTGTAGCTAATGCTGTTGTTTATTTTCTGGCTGCTCATCTTGAGCCAGCTAGATAGATGATCATATATTTTTATGATTGGACATGATGATGGGCATAAGCCTAGATTTTGTAGGGCATTTTGTCCCAAAGTTTTGTATATTATTTTGGACACAAACACTCTATCTATATACAGGCAATTTTAGGATATATTCAGATGACATTTTGATTGTTTTTGATGTTTTTTTAATTTGATGAATGATTTATATGCAAATCTAATGCTTGATTAGCAATAGAATCTTCTAATGAATTTTTTGATAGTGGAATGTGGATATATGTGATATAAACAAATGGTCGTTGCAACAATCTCACTCTAAAAAATTGGCGATATAAATAGGGATCTCGTACCTGACAAGTGTTATTCAGTGTTGTGTGTGGAGCATGATTGTTCAGAGGTCTTTGTTTCAGCCAGATGTATACCCCAGGAAGTTTGTACACCCCTCCACGCGGGGGGGGCTTGTCCCCCCCCCCC